>LOJH01009318.1:30639-42711 GCA_001685095.1 Ellobius talpinus
GAGCTAGTTCCAGGACAGGCACCAAAGCTACAGAGAAACCCTGTCTCGAAAAAGCAAACAAACAAACAAAAAAAATAGTGTTTCTCATTTTTTTAAAAGATAGAGTCTCAATATGTACCCTAAGTCACCCTCCAACTTGTGGCAATTGTCCTGCCTCAGTCTCCAGAGTGCTGGGATCACAGGCATGAGTCACTATGCCGGGCTTTGGATTATTCTTGAAAGCTAAAGAATCTTGTCAGTTCTAATAGTATAGGATGCAGAACTGGAGGGAAAAAAATAGGCACATGCACGTGACCGAAAGCAATGGTGGCACTAAGGTCACAGGAGCGAGGGCTCCAGGTGCTGTTCTAACAGCCTGCTACTCCCACACTCTGTTCTCAGGTACCTGGGACAAAGGGAGGCAAAGCCTGACAGAGGACAGTGGATCTGTCTAGAACCGTTCTTCCCACAATTCTTTGAGAAAAGGTCAGGGTGGAAGGTGAAATATACATTTTTGTCACTGAGCTGCAGCAAGCAACAGTCATAGAGCCTGGTGGGAGGAAACTCGCAAATGCCCAATCTGCGCTTTTCAGATTCCAAGTAGAAATGGAATTTCGCCGTTCGGCCCTTGAGGCGGAAACGACTGGACCACTATCTGCCTTTGCTCTCCTAGGATTAAAGTATCAGCTGCTTGGCATATGTCTTTCATCTCATGGTTTGACGGTTACCAGGGTGATCATCTCTAGTTGCTTCCTTTGACAAAGTGAGGCCTCATTCAAGCGGCGAGCGAGGCTCGGTCAGGCCACTGGGAGGAGCCATTGCTCTGAGTGGTAGTTCAGCCCTTGTGCTCTCGTGATGCTTGACCCACTGGAAAGGGTCAGGAAGAAGGGGTGTCCATGGAAATAGCCACATTGTGGAAGTCTGGGCCAGGATAGTGGAAGGGAGCCACACAGAACAAAGATAAATCTTATTCATGAACTATTCCTTTAAAAAAACGCACATTTCAATATTTTCTGACCCTGTGTACCCAGAGCGTACAATATAGTGACCAAAGATGACCGACTGTACAGCCTGTCTTGCGTTCAGTAGGTGGGTTGAGTCTTTATTGATGGAAAATCTGCCTTAGATAGAGTAGATGAGATGAACAGAGACATAGCTAGAAAGACATTGTCATGTAGATATTTCCTAGAGTGAGCGCTTTCACTGAAGGTTAGCGTAATCCAAGTGGAAATGGCTCTAAATCTTAGACATTCTATTTGATTATGTAAACATTCCAGATAAGAATATTTTGGGTTTGGAAGTCTGTATTTTATAATTAAGTTTCATAGAAGGGTGCTTTTTCTCTCAGAATGTTGTTTGTCTTAGACTTTAAAAGACTTTAAAGTTTGCCTGTAGGTGATTTTGAATGGACCAAAGGGAACGGGTTACAGGGTAACAGGGTTGCAGAGAGAGCTCTGTTTTTTTTTGTCTCTCTTATGCCCACGCCACTCCCCGCCACTAGTGAGCTGGAAGTACATGCCAGAGGCAAATCTCTGTTAATATTTATAAATATCTCATCTATACATTCTTCAAGGGAAAAGACATATTCTTAGTCCCTTTATTTCAGACAGAGTCATCCCTGCATCCTGTCTGCACTAGGAAGAGTGCCCACTGCCCCCCCCGCAACACTGACTCTGGAATCTGGGGTTCACTGTTCATTGCATAAGCACCGCAGTGATCACGGCTTGCGTGCCACCAAAACGCACCCCGGCAAGATCCTCCGTCCAGTTTTGGTGATGTTCCCTAGAATCGATAGGTGATATATACAGCCCTTCTGCTACTAAGGAAGATATGTTTTTCTAAATATTACATCCAAACAGTGCTAAATGGGAAAGACTGAAGTTTAAGAATTTCCATCTCATCTTCTGCTCAGAGACAAAGGCAGTGGTATCTTGAGTCAATATTTGGTGAGGGTTCGATGCTTCTATGCCAGGTACAGTGCGTGCACCTGGACGTTGTTTATCAGTGAGAAGCCTTCCTGGCTTACCAGCAGGAATCCACGCCTTCTCATTCAAACTCCCCTTTGGAAATACCTGTTCTCTGCTGATGACGTTGGTGCAGAAATTACAACAGGATCATCCCTTAATCTCTGATCTATTCAGATGAGATGGCAGCACTTATGCAAATCTTGACCTCAAATAATAGGTGGCATCGCCTACGCCTCTTGCCCATGGGCAAATCTTGTGTTGTGGTCCACAGCTGCTCAGTTTCCCCTCCGCTCCAAATGTCATCCTCTGTCATAATGTGCTTGGGTGTGCAGGCTCCCAGGTGCAGGTCAAAGGTAGCCCTAAGGCGCATGGCTATTATCAAAGGTGACAGGCATAGTTAGCTGCTGCGAGTCTCCCCGCTGACCTGTGCCATCTACAGCCTCCACTAACACAGAAGATTACAAACATTCAGGAGCACAGACATTCCCTTGCACTCTGGAACTGTCTCAAATCAACATAAAATTGCCCTCCGGGTCCAAATGAGGATGTCTTTTGGAGAAACTCGATTGGCATCCCCGGAGAAGGCTGGTGTTTCCACTTACAACCAAGTGCACATCAGGCCTGTGTACAAAAGGAACCGGGCAAACGTTCTCTCACCAGCTCTGTGACCTCCTCAAGCGTATGGGCTCTGGTGCATTGTAGCTCTCTGGCAGATGGGACTTTTTCATTAATTTCTTGGCCACTCTGCATCAAGCAAAAGTATCTGTGTGAGGGAGGTGTGGCTATAGAGTTGAGGGTTTCTAATTCTCCAATGTCTGGAAAAATCATACTTTAGTCAATTACGCTAAGAAATGTTGTTTGGCTTTTTATAAATTGATTAGTAGCCAAATTTACCCATGCAAAGGGCAGAGCTCTTTGTCCTCTGTAATATTTGGGGAAAGTTTTTAAATGCCTAGGTGTGCATAGCTTGACTTTTATCTCCCCAAAAGTACCATAGTTTTCCTCTCCAAATACCCAATAATTCATATAAGCAAATTGTACATCCAGGCTTGTGCTGACAGACATACAGCCAGAATTGTGCAGACAGACATACGGCCAGGCTTGTGCAGAAAGAGTTGTAGAATGGATCCCATTACAGTTACCCAATAACTCAGAGTTTACATGCAGGGCTTGCTACTAGAAATCCAAGACAATAAATGGCCAAATCTCCTGTCCCCGCCCTGCCTTCTCCCAGACTGTGGGATTCCCACTTTAGTGAGAGAAATCCCAGTAAAGGAACAAATCTCTAACGTAAGGTCCTGAGGCACTTGGGACCCTTGGCTGAGTTCCAAGTGTCCCTGGAACCCCCTGGCTTCCTTGTGTGCACCTCGTTTGTGGAGGGACTTCACAAAGTCTTCTGTCAGAGAATAGCAGTGGCCTGGGAAAGGTGTATGCAGCCTTGGATGCAGGGGAAGACAGAGAGGGCAACAGACAGCTCCCACTACTGGGGCCTAGAGAAATGTCGGGTTTCCATCCAGAAGCTACTTCTCAGCTTCCTGGGGAGGCTTTGGTGTGCCCATTTCTTTCCTCTACCCCTTAAAAATTAGGCAACTCCCACAACAGAGCACAAAGCCCCGGAAGCCGGAGAAGCAGTGCCCTGGTGGTGGCCATGCTGTGGCGAGCAGACCCCCACACAGGCTGTGGAAGTAATGGCCTTCGTCCACAGCACAGCAGCTGCCAATTACCTGCGGCTCCCTCCTATTGATCAGAGCTCCGACTCCCTTTCTCTGTGAGGGAGAGAAGCAGGTGTTGCCTCCCTGTTTACTGAGGAGCAAGCTGAGGCTTTCAGGATTAAGAGATTTCCCCCATCACAAAGTCTAACATCTTACAGCCAGGAGTCAGATGCATCGCTCCTTTCTCCCAAGCCCTACCATTCTATTTTCAGTCTCTGTAAACAATTAACATGAAAATAGTGATACCAAGACCCTCCCTGAGAAAACAATTCCGTTCTGAAGTCAGACGCAAACCCATTACCAGGGACAGGTGTGGCAAGCCGCAGATAAAACCTATTGCTTTTTTGTCTGCATTCCAAGGAGCCATCCGGGAGCAGGTTCCTGGCTGGGAGATTATTCTAGAGTGCTGCTCTTGTTCTCTGTGCAGCCCTGATCCCCAAAGTCCACTGTGCTGCCGTAGGGTCCTGCATGGAAGATGGGGTCAGGACTGTTCATCAGATTCCATGATCCTGGTCCCCATATTCTGCGTCCCTTTTGTCTTGGGCCTTTCCAGTATTCTGACGGGAGACTACCACAGTTTGAGAGAGAAACGTGTGGATGTCAAGTTGGCAAGGGATGGAGCCGTGCTGTGTAATTTGGATTGCTCGTTTGACTGGCGTAAGGAACACGTGGGACATTAATGAAGCATGCATTTGGGGATGGCTGTTAGGTGTTTCCAGAGAGAGTTAACGAAGGGGAAGAACTTCCTTGGCTGTAGGCAGCACCATCCCACAGGTTGGGGCTCGGGACTCAGTGAAAGGAGAAAGGATCTGAGAGGTCAGCCTCCTCTTTCAGCTTCCCGATCCAGGAATGTGTAAGAAAGCATCCTCCTGCCTTGACAGGCAGGAGCTGGCCCCACCACCCTGCCTCCGCCCAGCTCTGATGGACTATATCAGAACTGTGATGTCAACATAAACATCTCCTCCCTGAAGTGGCTTCCTCCTAGGTATTTGGTCACAACAAAGGAAGAAAATCTAACACAGGAGCAGAGTTCTTACAACCGAAGGCAAGCCGTACTGAAGCTCCATCACAGGTGCGCCCACCAAGAATCTTGCCTGGAGGGCAATTGGCTCCTGGTTAGGATGAGAACATAAGATGCCATCTCGTGAGAAGATGTCACGTATCTGGTGAGGACCCCCAGAAACTATATGAGCAGTGACAGGGTAGACGGGACATCACTGTTTGCTAAACATTGTGGACCCAGATGAAGTCATCACTGACAGCAAAGTGAGAAACGAGACTAAACCAAGAACTAACCTCAGACTGTATTTGGCTTCCACCATGGTCATCTGTTGAGAAAACGTTAAAGCCACCCACTCCTAATAATGGCCGTTCCAGTTGCTCTTGTCACTTCACAATTCCATGATGCCTTGGAACAAAACCAAGCAGAAGGTTACAAAATGAAATATTTAGTTCGGTGTGGTGTAAAACTTAGCTTTGAGTTGCGTGAATTACCTAGGGACACTGCCTTCTCCTATCGTCTGTAAACCTACAGTCGTTAGCAAGTCCGTCTGTTGAGGGCTGTGCACCTGGCAAAAACAGGGCATCTTTTCAGATGAGCCAAACATAACCAAGAGGCCGTTAGGCTTGGAATGCACTGTCAGCAGGAGAACCGGCTACCGAAAACTCTGGAAATAACACTGTTTTCAGAGGAGGACTGCCTTTCATAACCAGCAATTTTTTTTCATACTGTCAACCTGTTAAAGCAAGCAGCTATTTTGTATGGTGCGCCTCTCCTCTGGATTCTAAATTAAAGTGCCACTGGGGGCTCACCGGAGAGCCCTGGGGCTCCATTCTGCAAGCCACCCAACAATGAGAGAGAGAGAGCTCCCTAATGATCTGCACCTCATTGTTGCTGCACACCACACTCTCCAGTGTTTCATTCCTCTGTGGAGGGATAGTCAGAAGTGATGTGCAGGATAAGATACACCTCGTGCAAGGGCTGAGAGATGACTTGGCAGTTAAAGCGCTTGCTGGGCAAGTGTGAGGACGTCCTGGCTGGTTTTATGTCACCTTGACACAAGCTAGAGTCATCTGAAAGGAGGGAACCTCAGTTGAAAACATGAAAACAGTGTCTCCGTAAGATACAACTTAATTTGTGACCAAGGCGGGAGGGCCCAGCCCATGGTGGGTGGTGCCATCCCTGGGCTGGTGGTCCTGGGTTCTATAGGAAAGAAGACTAAGGAAGTCATGGAGCACAAGTCAGTAAGCAGCACCCTCCATGGTCTTCCCATCAGTTCCCGAGTCCAGGTTCCTGCCCTGTTTGAGTTCCTGTCCTGACTTCACTCAATGATAGACTAAAATGTGGATGTGTAAGCCAGATAAACCCTTTCCTCCCCAAGTTGCCTTTTGGTAATGGTGTTTCATCGTGGTAATAGAAACCCTAATTAAGAAAGGCAGAGGACTAGAATTCTTATCCCCAGCAATTCAAATAAATGCCTAGGAGGAGTGGTGGCCCACTTGTAACTTCAGCCTCCAAAGGCAGAAATGGGAAACCCTAAATTGTCTAGCAGTATTAGCCATACCAATGATCTCTGTGTTTGTGTGTGAGACCCTGTGTCGATGAATATGGTGGAAGAATGGCCAAGGATGAGTTTCAACCTCAGCCTAGGGCCTCCAGATGTAGGGTCACACACATGCAGACATGAATACACAGACACACACACACACACACACACACAGAGAGAGAGAGAGAGAGAGACTCAGAAATAATTGAAAAGAGAAAGCAAGAACTACTTCACCTTGCAGAGACACCGATGTTAAGCTCTCGCTGTACTAAAAGCATTGGGAGACAGGACTGCTTTATAATTACTTTCCAGTGTAATTACCTACCTGTTCCTGACTGTAATCATTTATACAAGTGGCCTAGAAAAATTCCACAGTCTCAGAGATGACCATACACAGTGTCACATTGTCTGGGGCTTTATATCTGGAGTGGGTCACACTCACCTTCCTTCACTATGCCAGAGTGTCTTTAATTCTAGCTGTGATAGCCTGGTTTGTCTTTGATATCTTCAGTTTGCTTGTTGCTACCCTGTGCTGTGTCTGTGAACTGTGGTAAGAGGACACAGGAGAGCAGGATTCACTTTCCTCCTGACACACTGCTCACACCCAGCCAGAGAGTGGGGCTGGCAGCCAACACCCCACTGGTTCACAACATAGCCCACACTGTACCATGGCATCTGAGAACCTATGTTCTACCCAAAGTCCCTTAAAAACAGCAACAAACAAACAAAAAACACCAAAAGAGCTTTTCCATACTCAAAACCATGTCTTATGATCAACCATAATCCTCCAGAGAAATGTCCATACAGGGGAGTGTTTCAGAGGACACTGTGTCCATTGGAGACTTTGGTTTTTACCATTTTCCCTCTGTGTGCGGAAAAGCAAGGGAGAACAAAATTTGGCCTGGCAGTGGGTGGAAGCCAAGGCCGAGCATACTTGTCTGGAAACCAGGTGTCAGGGCTTGTTAATTACAGACCTGATTGCTATCACAGAACACATGACAAGAAACAGCTTAAGAGAGAAGGGTTCACCTTGGCTCTATCGAGGCGGTGAGACAGAGCTGTGGCCTTCAGTTTGCGAGGCTGCTTGGTGACTTGATGGAGATGAAACAGAGACAGACAGACGGGGGCCAGAAGTAGGACCTGGTTACAGCCCTCCGAGCCCAGGTACCAGCAGCCCACTTCATCCAGCATGGCTCTGTCTCCATCTCTGCCCTAACTCCATCACCACCTGAGGGCAGGTGCTTCAAGCTCCTGAGCCTGTAGAGACAGAAGCCCGAGCTGTATGCATGATGCTATTAGAGTCGCATCTATGTGGTCCCATAGCTCTTCCTGGCGTCAGTTTTCAGCTTTCATCTCCTGGTAGGCAGCATAAGCTGGGTCTCATGGGGACTCCTGGGGACATAGCACACATGGACAACTCACCGTGATCCACTGGAAAGTTTGCACATCCTTCGGGGAAAATAACCGATGCTCAGCTGCAGATCCCGTCGGGGGGAACAGCATCTTCTACAATCTTAGTTTTTGAGAATTGACTTTGTCCCTTATTATTCAGCTGCCTTTATGTATGTCTAATAACAGTGTCCCCCCGAGACTTTTAATAGATAAATCACCTTCAGTCCTTATGGAGATGTCACCCACGGTTGCTGATCCATAGACTCAGACTCACTGTTCCCAACAGTCTGTTCTCCTGTCTCCTTGCCACATCCATCCGCATCACTTGACCTCAGCCCTAGCAGAGATCTGTTCACCCACTTATGTGCCACACCAGCACAGAAGGCCCCAATTAGTAGCAGCCTTAATGCTTGATGGGGTTTCTCCACCATTCTCTCACCCAGGTTGAAGTCCTTACTCTACTTTAGGGGTAGGGGAAGAAGCCTTTGTGCTTCGTATATGGCATTGGGAGGCCATCAAACCGTCTGCTTAATTAGATGGTCATTAGAAAGCATGGTAATCTGACCCATCTGGGAATTGGAGTGCTGTTTCCATGTCTGTGTGATTAAAAACATCTTAGGAGCCCTCGGTGACAACTTTGGAGAACACGTTTCATTTAATAGATAATGAGATTATTCTTCCACGCGGCCTCAGGACACGTAGCTCCTTCCAGGACTTCAAGTATCACAGGTTCATGTCAGGCACAATAATAATAAAGTAGTTGTCGTACTCAGGGTTGCTGTTTGCCTCGAGACCTTAAATAGACCGAGAGAAATTGTTAGGAGGGGCAAGATTGATTTGTTTATTCAAAATATTCTTATGGCTCTCTGGTTCCAAAGCACTGTCTAAACTGCATGGATTCAGTTTCTCTCTCTCTCTCTTTCTGTGTGTGTGTGTGTGGGAGTGGGCCACATGTGTGTTTGCCAGAGGTCAACACGGAGTATCTTCCCCCATGGCTCTCCACCAGAAGCCTGTGTTGCAGCTGCATGCTGCTTATGGAGTCTCTTCTCTGTGGTTCAATATGTCTTCCTGGTGTTTTTGAGCCAGGGTCTCACACTGGAACTCACTGATTGGATAGACTGACTGGCCAGGGAGTCCCTGGGTCCCTCTTGTCTCTGAGCACTGGAACTACAGGCACATACTGCCACATCTGGCTGTTAACACGGGTGCTGGATATTTGAACTCGGGGACCTATGCTTGCACAACAGTGCTTTACCCACTGGGTCCGTCTCCCCAACCCCAGGGACACCATGGATGCGGGCTTTCCTCGCAAACAGGGGTGCTGAGAAATCCCCATCCCGTGGGGATGGCGTCTGGGTTCCACAGGCAACACTTGGCTTCATCCTAGAGAAATGCATGTTTCTGTTCAGAGTGTTCATCCTAGAGAAATGCATGTTTCTGTTCTTCCCTTTCTGTTTTAAGTGTTTAACCAGACCCTGTTAGTTAATCCCCAGTCCTCACATGAACACACCTGGCACACTGGGCAAGAGCAGAGTTTCCTAGGAGGGCAAGAGAGAAAGGGGCAGGGTGAGAGACTATCTGCCCTCTGACTGTGGGACCCACACCCGGAGAACTTAGAAAGGGAAGCTGTCGTGTGTTTTCAAGTCAGCATCAGGCTTCATGGAAAGGACAGATTTGTTTGACTTGCTATTTTTATTTCAGTTTTTTACACATAGTTTCCCTGTGTAGCCCCCATCTCACAGAGATCCACTTGCCTCTGCCTCTGGTGCTGGGATGAACGATGTGTACCCCGTGGTGTAATAGTTAACGCTCTGGTCTCTGAATCCAGTGATTTGAGTTCCTATCTTGGTGGAGCCTGTTCCTTGAGGAAGAGACCTGGGCAGTCATCCTCATCAACTCAGACCATGAAACCCAATGTAAACAGGCTGCCCATGCATGCTTCAGCATTGCCGGGGGCATGTTTAACTTCACCCATGCCAGGAGAGCTTCCTTGTTCTTTCTGTGTCCAGTTGCTTATGAACATAAAACAGCTTATGTAGTTCTCTGAATTTTAGAGTACTTGCGTGTACCTAATGTCATATCCTAGGGCTGGGACCCAGCATTAACTTGAAATCCATGTATGTGTTATGCGTGCACAGTTCACACAGTACAAAGTACACATAACAAGAAGGTATTTTACATGGTATTTTATAACATTGTGCATGACTCCACACTGTGTAAATTTTCACTCTGGGTGTGTCAACTCTCAGAGACCCTGGGGTTCGTAGCATTTCTACTTTAGGAGGCTCAGGTGTATGTCAGTCCCCTTGGGATTCGTCACAGTTGGCTCCTTGAGGTGCCTCATGAAAAAGGAAACTCCAGCACCTGTTGGCCACATGGGTATCTCTTCCGGTGGCTCCGGGTGAAATAGGAGCGAGCCAATGGACGATTCAGTTGTCACTCTCATCGTCAATGGGTGACAGATATCCTGTCTGTGGTGATCACTGCCGTGGGTTGATGGAAGTATAGACCCACAGACCCATGCTCTCAAGACTCAAGGGATTATCTGGGCCTGCCCGTCAACCATTGGTACATCTAAGCTATTGGAAAAAACAGCCTCAGCAGTCCGGTGGGGTTTTTAATCTGGTTTGCAATCCCCATAGAGATTTCCCATTTATTATCCAAACCCTCAGAATGGATGATTGTAGTGTGGGCAGGTGGCACCCACCATGCCCCTGGGCTCTGTTGTCACCCTGGGCCCTCTGTGCCGGGTGTCCGGTACTTTGGTGATCTGTTCCCAGGCGTGGGCTCTCTCTGTTTGTGTCCCTGCCGCAGGAGCTCAGTGTTTCAGACCTGTTCAGTTGGGCCCCGCCTGTGCCTTCCCATCATATTTTACTTGGGCATGTTAGCAATGAGTTCTCCAATGAGCAAGGCATTTGAGAAGGCCCCGGTCCACCACCGTTCTAGTTTCTTCTTGCTGCTGTTCTGGCTTTCGCTTTCTTCGATTTGCTGAGTCTGCCTGACCTGCATCCCTTTTGCCAAATGACTGGCGTTACCAGCTTTCCATCGAGACCAGGTGTTGCAAGCAGAAAGCTGAAGACTTTATTCCCCTCCCCTTGCTGTGCCTGTCCAGTGAACAAACTATTTGCCTGAAGGCAGTATGTCAGCTGCCATACTGCCTCTGTGCACTGTTTCGGTACTTCTGGATCCACACCCCCACTCAATACTAAGGAGATGAGAGCCTAGCAGCAATGTCAGAGACCTCACAGCCTGGAAGATCATACATGGTTATGGGTTCCAGCCAGGTGGTTCTGGGTTCAAGGATCCCCCTTTTATGGCAGACACTGAGGATCCAGTTAGTTAAATTGAAAAGAAACTTGGCAGGGCTTAACTTTCTGTGCATTTTCTGGGTCTGAGAGCCTTGTTTACGCTGACAGTCACTCCCCAGCTTTGCCATCCCTACCATCTTCCCAGTTGGGCACATATGGCGTTGGATGCCATTTTGCCGCCTCTGTTGGTGTTCCCTACTGTAAAGCTTCTCCCCACGCTTGGCAAGAGAGGGTTATGAGTTATGAGTGGGGGACAAGCAAGTATTCCCCTTTCACCCAACTCTACCCTCTGGGGGAGTTGCTGCTGGAGAGGTGAGCATGCTCGATGGGTCATCTTCCCAAGAGCAGGAGCATCATGGGGTAGAGTTGCAGATCCCCACTGTGTGTGCGTGTGTGTGCACGTGCGTGTGTGTGCCTGTGTGTGTTTGCCTGCATGTGTGTGTGCACAAATGCATTGTTGCTGTTTACTGAGAATGTTTTCATACATTATATTCTGATCACTTTTTCCCTCCTCCATCTCCTTCCAGATCCTCCCCACCCACCTAACTCTTTGCCCTTTCTCACTCTTCTTTAAATACATACATATATATATATGTGATTCATATACACAAAACACAAAATCTGAAACCAAAATATACAAACAAAAGACTCATTAGGCAAAACACACACACAATTAAAGCAAATGAACGAGGCAAACACTCTACAGAAACACCATTGAGTGTGTTTTGTGTTATTCAGCTCCCTTGCTAAACTTTTAGACCTGGGACAGTAGAGAACCATTCAGCTTCCTCCATACTGACCAGTTCCAGGGGCCACAGGGCTGTGATTTGTGGATTTCTGAAGTAATAATACATTCTCACAGAGGTACAACCAGTCAACATAGTGTGGATTGACCCAGCTACAACACAGACAGGGGTACCTGGAAACTTCCTGATGTTGGGTTCCCAAGTGTGTGTCCCCCCCTCCCCCCGTCACTGGCATTGCTGAAAAACATCTTTCCACAGACTTCTTCCACGGTCACATGTGCTTAGCGTTGATTAGAATTCTGCCCAGCCCAGCAGACCCCAGCCTGAAGTGCTGCTGCCTTGCCCTCAGGCATGGTTCTCCTTCAGGGTTATGCTGCCTCTCTCTCCTGAGTCTCTCTGACTGGGAGCGCTCCCTGCCAGAG
>LOJH01009319.1:15101-29423 GCA_001685095.1 Ellobius talpinus
AGTTCCAGGACAGGCTCCAAAGCTAGAGAGAAACCCTGTCTCGAAAAACCAAAAATAGTGTTCAAAGCTCCCCCGAGCTAAGATCTGTACCCATTTCTCTTCCTTTCCTCTCATACTTAGCAGCCCATGGAGATGATCCGGAAAACTTTTAAATGTAGTTCAACCCCAGAACTTCGGTCTGACCTCTGATGGAAACCTTTCAATGCTCTCTCGACCCAGAGATTATCAATCTGAGGTGCTCCCTGCAGTTTACCCCTCCCCATTCCTCCTCCCTCCCCCTCCCCTCTTTTAGTGCAAAGAGCTCTACCACAGCTTGAATGTGGGGAGGGGAGCAGTGGTCTGGGTTTTGAGGTGGGGAGCTCAGGACTTACTAGGCCCTGATTTTGATCCTCAGCAGCAACAAGGAGAGCCCAGTAAACTTACAACTTTATTTTACAATGTTTGCAAGCATGTACCTTCTCATACATGTTAGAGGCAAGGACAATAACAATTAGCCGTGTTTATATTTGCTAAGAGAAACCAATGGCGTTAAAGGTCAGGCCGCCTCTGGTTGTGTGGACTAAATAACAAAGCTTTGCATATTTCCACTTCACAGAGAGCCATGCTACTGACAATGTTTATGATGAAACAAATATAAGGAGACTAAAATACTTTACATATCTACAACATGTATTTTCATATTCCTAGACCAACCACAAATCATATTGGGATATATTTAGGTACATGAAAAGGCTTCAAAACATTAAAAAAATTTAACATTTTGAAAAAAATCACGAGAAAGCTCATTAAATAACAACACTGAAAAATAAATAATCAGCTTTCCTTATTAGCTGCTGCCATGCATTGCTGGCATTCCATTCCAAGCGAGGTCGGCATGCGGGGTATAACTTCACACTGAGACTATACAAAGCTACAGGGCTTATTTCTGAAGTGAAATGTCACAGGGTTTGCCTCGCTTTCAAAGGACGCTATCCACCTGGCTGCCAAACTATTCCCACGAAAATTACGGGAGAAGGCCTTTATGGAAGTGTTTTGTGAAGATACATTTTTCGACGAACTTTCGTGGTTCGAAGGGGGTTGGTTTGGGAAGGGTAAGGGTGAACTAGGGAATGGCGCGTTTAAAACTGCCAGCTGATGGTGTTTAAACAGCATCAGGTGCTTTTTAAGACCGGAGCCAGCCGACAGAATGCCTGGCTTTCGCTGCCAACTGTACTCATTACATCTTGAGAAACTTGCAAAGGAAAAACTAGTCCCAGAGAAGGTCCCAGAGAAGGACAGCCTGCTGGGCCTGATCAAAGCAGAAAGTCTCTACTTCGCTTTCAAGTGAGAAGAGAGCAATGGCAGGCTCGCGTCTTCCAAGCCTTGAAATCTGGGTAGCAGATGCTTTCTCGTCAGTCCGGTTCTAGCTCAGACTGTGCTTGCTGGATTTGCTGGCTCTCTTCCGCTCTCTGTGGTGCTGCTGAGCAGGTTTGGCGGGCGACAGGCTCTCGAAGTTGTGGCTGGACTCGTTGTGCTGGCGGGTGTACCGCTTGCACTTGCAGGCCGTGACCACCGTGACTTTGTAGGTGCGTGTGCTGCCATCCTGGCACTGCAGCTGGATTCTCTGGGTGCGCGTCTTGTCGTTGACACACCGCCACTCCTGGGAGCTCCGTCGGCTCCAGTACTTTGTTCCATAGCCTCCTCCGATCCAGTTGGGAAGCACCGGCAAGGGCAGGCACTCGCCGGCGCACACTAGCTCCTTCAGAGGGCTGATGCTGGTGCACTGGCCATCGGAAATGTATTTGGTGGACCGCAGCTCCCGGCAGCCCACCTGAACTCGACCTACAGGAAACAGGATAGAACTGCATCAGAGACAGAAAGCAACTGAAGGTGTTTGGGGTTCTGTGCTTGTTTTAAGTAATTTCCAGTGGATATATATATATATATTTAAATTTCAGGACTGCCCTAAGAAGTGACTATGTACTTTATTTTCAGAGTGCAAGTCTGTGGGAGGGTTGGAAAATGCTTTTATCAAAATGACCAGGCTACATACAGTCTGACTGTTTTTGGAGGTCGGGGGAGGGAGGGAGAAAGGGACTCGTTCTTTTCCATGGGTTTCATTAACTGATTGTTTATTAAAGTATTAAAAGTCACATTCTCTTAGTCTCATTCCCAATAAGGGTTCCTTCCACTCCTGTAAATTCTCTTCAAAGAGTGCACTTTAATGTTCTTGTGCTCATGGGTCATATTGTTTAATGTCTGCAAGTGCTTTTAATTAAGTTTTTCAAAAAAAATCTCTTGAGAAAATGTGGAAAGTATTTAAATGCTGTGTACAGTGCATATGTATGCTGTGATATTTTATTTCAATTATAGAATTCAGCTGCACAGTCACACATGCATATGGGTACAACCACTGACATTTTGCATATCAAACTTAATAACTATGTTCTAAACATAAATTCCCAAGCTATGTTTTAAAAATACAAACAGTAAAATGTTTGAAATGCAAAATGCCACCACAACTCAATATTTAAAGAGTATAAAAGCCCCTAAATTAGGAACGTATGGTTGCCATAACAACTTGGCTACATTTCCATGAATTTTATGGCAGAAAAATACCTAACATGTCTGATTTACAACTGCACAGGAACCACAGCATTCATTTCCTGAATATCAGGCATGGACAGCTTTTTGTTTTAGTTATTTGGATTTGATAAGTATGTTCTCTAATTGGCTGTTTCGGGTCATGTTTCTGAGTAATTAAAACAAAAATTAATCTTAAAATATTTGAAGTTTTCCTGCTCATTCCTTTGTATCCAAATGGGAACTGCTTATGACAAACTTGAAAAGAAATCAAGGTTTTTTAACCAGGAAAAAGGCTTAAAAACATAGGTTGATGAACTGTCCCAGCTAAAACTAATAAAAGCTGTTGAAGCTGTTCTTATGACTTCTGCCAACAATCTCAAAGTGGACAGGGAGCCAGGAGTTTTGCTCCATTTCTGTACCCCACAATGTCTGAGGTAAGGCTCATAGCCTCAGGGAAGTGTGTAGCTATGAAGCACAAACACGTGAGTGTATCCATCTGTGCTCACAGGGCAAGCGACAGCTGGGGATTGAGATGAAAGGGTTAACGGTTTGGCTGGACAGTGTGCTGGCCTTGCCTGCTTCTGACTCCAGCGCACCTTCCTGCAGCTGCCTTAGGAATGCACCTGGAAACAGACAGCAGTGATTTTGACTTGCCTGGCTTTTGTTCCTGAATGTGTAAGATTGGGCATTTTTGTGGTGACGTTTCTCTCACTGGCAATGAATACCCACCACACTGCTTGGTAACTCAGTACTGATCAGACACTTCCTGTACCCTGAAATCAACCGTCTCCATGCCATTAACACACTTTGGTTTTCTTAGAGAGGCATTACCTGTCATATTTGCTTTGACTTTTCAAAGGTCAGAAAAACTCTTTTTTGTAGTTTAAATGAAGTTTAAGGAGGAGGGGCAAATAATTGGGTAAGATTTCCTGCACACTGTTCCTCCCGTCTTTCTTCAAGTTGATTGCTAATGTGAACTGTTTTAAAGGAAGAGAATAAAACAAAAGTTGGGGAAGAAGTTTGGAATACTTCTAACTAGTCGCCCCTTGGCATGTCAATTAAGCAAACAGAAAAGGGATAAGGAAGCCCTCCCTGTGCTAAACATTGGCATACTATTATTTAAGATCTCCTGTTACAAATAGAAGACTCCGTCCTTCACAGACACATACAATTCCCTCAGTTTGACCTGTTGAGTAAAGAATTTTAGAAAACCAGCATTCTCCAACCTGTTGTACAGACCTCTCTCACCGCGAGCATCACCAAACCCACACACCTCTCCAAATTAGATATAGTTGAGACATTTGTGGGAAAAATTTCACATTGCCTGAAAGCTCCCTTTCATCCTTCATGAGTCTCTATACCTAGTTCTACTTAGTGACCAATCAGTCACCTCACCAAATTTGTACAAGTCTGAAAGGAACAAAGTGTAAGACAACATGCGTTTAAACTCTGCAGAACAACACTCTAAAGAACTCTCCTTTTGCAGAGTTTTAAAGACGCAGCAGCTTGACGCATAGATACATCTGTCGGTGGGTATTGGGCAAACCACATCTGTGCTTGTGTTATCAAGCCACCGTTTTAATTATGTTAACTCTAAATTCACTAGCCAGGAAAGAACGCCAGCCTATGCAGGCAGTAGATTGCTCCCAGATTGTTTAGCAAAACATACACAGTTCACGGCAGTATACAATGAAACCATTATACAGGAATGGGAGCTGATGCTCCCCAAAAGGATTTTAAAAAAAGAGAGAGAAAGAGAGAATCTATACAAGTAAAACACACTTACTGTTGCGATCCAGTCCAGTGCTACTGAAATGCCTGCCTCCATTTCTGGCTTGATTCAACGTGCTGTTGCTGCTGGGGTGTGCAGGAACAGGTTTAACCACATGTGAGTACAGGATTTCTGTGGCATCATTTTTAAAAGCCAAACAGTTTTTCATTAGGATGCATATCAGGGGGATGAGAAAGAGATGAATGGCAGGAGGAAGCATGGTGAGTGAAGGAGTCGCTGGGCTGAGGAGCTGGTTAATTCTCTCCCCCTGCCTCTGCACTATTGCCTGTGGAATGCCTGCCCAAGGTTCTCTTTATATATCCACAGAGGCTTGGCGTTCATTCAGGTGTAAAGTTGTGTAGAGCTTCAGAGTGAAAACACAGAGAAGGGGTGGGATCCCTACATGACCCTGCCGAAGAATTTTACCAATGGAGAAGAAGGCCGCAGAAGAGGAGGAGCTTGCAACACAAATCGCCTGAGATCTCAGAGCTGGGCTTTACTGGTCTGCAAACTGAAGCAGGCAGGGCACAGCTCTGTCACAACTGCCACAGGCCTGTCCTCCTTGGAGCCCAGCTCACGTTCGAGTGTAACGGAAGGCAAAACGTATTGCTGTCCACATGGAGAGAGCGTGTTTGTTTTATTTTATATTTTACGCTTTTGTTCTGTATTCTCCTCAGATTTGAGAAGACTTGTGGCCCGGAAGAACTTCTTCCCCAATTAGTTGGAAGAATCCATGTGAGTTTTCAGAAGTGTGGACTTGCATAAAGTATTTGTTTAGTTAACTATGCTTTGTCTTTCAAGCGAAAAAAACAAAAAACAAAAAAAAAAACTTTTCTTTTGCCCTCCCTTTTCCTGTAAAGAGAAAGGCCCAGAGCTAAAACCTGCCCTCTGGACACACTTAACTAACGCTGCTTTGATCTGCATGAACTACTGTCCTGCTAGGTAAATTACTGCCAGGGGTTCTATGCAGAGGATAATGAGCAGAACTCTGAATTAGAGTAACTAATATCATTTTTCATCTTGAAATATGCCAACAAGATTTAGCATTCAGCGTGTCTCTTGTAGAAATCCATTTCCTACATATTATTATTTGCTAATTGAAAATAGTTCTATTCTGTTCTTGGGCTGCAGATCCGGGTTGTGTTTGCCTTCGTCAAACCCTCTTTTCCACCCCTTCCCTTGGGTCTGCTGCCAGAGCAGGAGCAAGAGTTGTTGCTTCTGTCTGAGCCCCTTTCTTTCCACCTGACACCGACATTCATTATGGGGTTGCTGATCTTTACCTCTGAAAAGGTCCAGCGGGATTGACTCAGCAAGCTAAGGTGCCTGCAGCCCAGCTTGGCAGCCGGGGGTTTAAGCTCTGAAACCCAGGTAGTGGACTGTGAGTGGACTCTGGGGATTTGTCCCCTAGCCTCCACATGTGTGCTACGGCATGAGTACGCCTGTAATACAAAGTAAATTATTTAAAATGAAGAAAAACTGTTCCACTTAGCTAATTAAACATTTTCAAAGGGAAAACTACATATTTTAAATTGCCCTTTCAGTTATAAGCCTGTCTTAGTCATTGTGTGGCTATTAGAAAGATGTCTTAGTGATGTGTACCTCTCTTTTTTGTAAGTTCTTTATAGCTACTATTCGCCACCACCCCGCCCCACCCCACCCCACCTCACCCCTTCACTCTTCCTTAACTCTGTATATCAACAGTGGCACCTACTGACATTTTGGAACAAGCAATTACTTACTAGGTAGGCACTGCCCTGTATCTTTAGTGTGATCCTTGGCTTCTACCCTGTAGATGACGAGCACCCCCAGTTACAATGAAAATAACTCTAGTACTGCCAAGAGTCTCCCAGCAAGTAAACCATCCCCGGCAAAGAACTAGCAACCTTCTGTCCATGTGTCTCTGTAAAGAGAAAATAAACATAAGAGTAGAAATCTAAGCGCTGAACAATAAAGGAATGTTGTTCTTTTTCTGTTTTTCAGGATAAATCTGTACTGATTTTATTTTAGAAAGGATGGCTATTTATCCGGTAGAGACAAAAATTATTCACGGATGAAGAGATATGGTGTCTGGAATGAGTGTCAAAATTAAATGGTAGGGAGTAATTAGGAGTGCAAATGTTGGCAAATTGGTACGGGTTGAGGGCTGTTAGAATGTGATGGGAAGTAGTCTATTTACTCGTATGTGTTCAAATTCTATAAAATAAAAAAATTGAACATCAGAGCCAAATGTTCAAGTTAACGTATGATCATTAGCTCAGTTTCCTATTACCGAGTATTGTGACTTATTATAAAATTCTTCCTGGAATTTAATAAATCAGATTACTCTGTGCAAGGAAGGTTATACATCGAGCATTCTTCAGAAATAGCATGAATTCTTGACCTACATTAAGGGACTTCACGCTAATTCTACAATGTTCATAGTACAGTTGAGGCAATGCCTACAGGGAGCAGGAGTCGAAATAACCCAATCCTCCCCAGTGGACTCTGTTGTGTGTCAGAAGCAGGAAATGCTTTAGTTTGAATTTAGTTGTCCCGACTGATTACAGACTGAACGGATTAATGGAAATCATGAAATCTGCTTGGCCTTTTGTGTTCTGTATACTCTGCTTCGGACATCATCCCTGGAAGCAGCCAAACGAGGAGGGGAAGCAATGTGGTTGCATATACTTCCAAGGAAATGCAAAGTTAGCCTAGGAAACTAATTTGGTAAGATAGAAACAATCATAAATTTAATACTGAATGGGTACTTAATAACCACTGTAACCCATTTTTATTAAGAATCACTGTAATCTACAGGTTCTCTGGTAGGATTATAGATGTATATGTTAATCATCACGCCTGCCTCTTCTTCCTCCTCAGGTCTTCCCACCATCTGTTCTCCCCTTTCATTGGACCAGCCTGCTCTTGCTCCCTCTTATTCCTCAATTAATGCCTTTTTCCTTCAAGTCCTCCTTGGGTAGGACTAAAACTTGATCCCTTGCCCTGTGCCCTCCACATCTGGATCCAGCCACATATCTGTTGTTCCCGAACAGCAGGTGGACAGGCCTCATGAGTGAAGAATCATTTTTTTATTTTATGACTATTATGGGTTATGGGAAGAACTTACATATTCAAACTATAGGGGAAAAAAGGAGCTTCAACAAGTAAAAAGATGGATAAATGCTGGTGGCAGCCAACACGGAATATGATGCATTCTTTCTCGTGATATTCACACCCTTGTATCAATCCTCCCTGTCTGCCGATAAGATGCACCTCCCAGACTAACTTTCAGTGACTATGAAATGAGATACAGGGTCACGTGTTTGAAAGATGGCGGCTCCTGTCTTGCTCACCCGCTCTGGGCCTCTCACATCCTGGCCCTAGTGGAAACCAGTCATCATGTGAGTTGAGACCTGGAACCCAGGAATGGAGATGCTCAGACAGATGTCCCAGGATTCTCCCCGTCACTGCAAGGGTGCAGTTGGGAGCAACCCCTTACAGGCCTTCCTTTAGATGTGGCTGCAGCCTTGGCTCCTACCCCAAGTGCAGCCTGGTAAAAGGTGCTGAACCAAAAACATCCACAGAGATAAGACATGTTTGTTGTTTTAACTAATTGGGGTAGGGTAATCTGTCTAATATTGTGGATAGAAATAGCAGAGTGGTCAGTAAGTCACTTGGTGACTCATGCCAGGCCTTGGCAGCAACACATTTAGAGCCATGAAACATGGCATGTGCAGTTTTCAGTAGGTGAGCTTTGGGACCTGTCTTCTACTTCATAGCTGCTAAGTCAGGGTCTTAACTGAGTGATAGAATTTCTGTTCAGTCGGCAAACTGAACAGGCAAAATGTGTCATAGTAATTTCCATGTTCTAATAATATTGCCTGTGGTGTAACTCAGATTTTTATTTTGAATATTCTTTTAGAGATCACAATTACCGCCATTTTCAATTCTCTAGTATTAAATAAAGACTGTGTTCCCGCACTTGGGACTCATTTCTGCCGTTCCCAGTGTTTATAGACTCAGACATGCTGTCTCTACTAAAACTTTCTGCCACTGTCCTTATCTGTAGACATGGCCAGACTGACTTGCCGCAGAAGGAAAGGGGATAAGTCTCCATCTAAACTGTAGCGCAAAACCAATCAAACACAGAAAAAAATGTAAAAAAAAAACCCAAATATGATTCTAAAGTAACATCTTCATTATAATCTTCAAATGACAAATATGACTTAAAGACAGGAGAAGTCCTGAATAAACAGCTTTCCCTAGCGTAAGGTACAAACAAAAGCCAAAGGGGATGGGAGGGTCTGCCCTAAGGAACCAGGTAATAGAGCCTGACCACTTGTTTTCTTCATCTTTGACAAAGGGAGAATTGAAACAAATGTGTACAGAAATATTCATTGTATTCAAGTATGATCTACATCCGCAATTTCATGATCTTAATTATTTGCACATGGTTCCAGTTAATAGAAAGAATTTGTTCGTCAAAAAAGTGAATAACCATTGTAAGTTTAGGGGGGCAGCAAAATGGACAAATTCAGGCTTTTCATCCCTTTAAAAAGAGAACAGACTTGCTGCTGGCCATGTCTTGATCAGTCAGAGAAGAATTCTGTCCCTGCCCTCTGCCTCCGTAAGAGCTCGTGTGTTGGCTTTTCATTTTTCATCGACATAGCTTGCTGTTGTTCTGGTTTGGTCTCGCAGTTGTCCAGGCTGGGCTACAGCTTGCCATCGTCCTTCTTCAGTTGGCCACAGCCACCACAACCAAATCTGTCACTCCGCCTCAAATGCGGTGGCAGGCATGACCGCCAAGCCCAGGCGACCATTTCATTCTCTGCCTGACTGTGTTAAAGGGGGTGGCCCTTCCCCAATGGGAGACTTGGCTGCACTCAGAGGGAAACGGATGCACTCCTCCACGAGTGCTGTCAAGCCCTCTCGCTTCTGCTGTAGGAAGCCCAGGAGTGACGTCACCTCATTGCCTCTACTCATTGCCTTAAGTTTTAGTTTCTTTAGATTCTTTCGAGTTTGGTGTGGATGATGTTCCCCCCCACACACACTTTTAATGAGCCTAACGGAGATACTAATCACTTTGATGGCTGTGCATAATGAATGACCTGTGTAACCCATTGAAAAACCCAAGTGAGTTTTCAAATCCAACATATGCATTTCCAGTCAGAGCTTTGCGAAGTTTTCGACATTGGCATTGGGGCTGACGAGCCCTTTCCTCTAGGCAGGGAAGGCTGTCTGCGTATTACAGAAGGTTTAATAGTATCCCCAAGTTCTGCCTACTGGACGCCAGTTACACCTTCCCACCCAGAAGCCTCACATGCAAGCTCTAGGACGGAGGTTAGGTGAGCAGGGATTTGGCTTTCATTTAATTGCCCATATCAGAGATGGCATTAAATTGTCATTTTACTACCATTTTCTACCTTATGCAATAGGAATTAATGTCCTCATCTAGTGTACCCAGACCCTACCATACTTAAAGTACATTTGAGCAAGGCTGACAGTGTTAAGTAGCCTAACCTGAGTGATTGCTGAGAGAGGGAATTAGTTTTATTCCTAACAGCAATCCTGAAAGAATATTTCACTGGAAAGCTTGAGAGAAATGCAAAGCCTGGAGTTAGCCCAAATGCCGCAGGTCAGAGCCCAGGAACCTGTGTTAATGAGCTCTCCAAATGATGCTTTACTGTTACAGATGTGTTGTTTAATAATGCACACACGCTTGCATTGCATTGGTCTCTCTCCGGACTGGGCTGATTCCTCTGTTAACTGTGCCTGTGATCCAGGTCCTTCCACCAGTCAGGCAGAAGTTCAAAACCCCAGCTCAGTTCCTTCTGCTGTGTTTACCCTGCCTCAATCCTAGAAGGGCCTAGATTCCCTGTTGACTGACTAACCCTCCATGTCATGGGAGTGGAGACTCAGAACTCTGACACGGCTGCCTGCAGTGCTGTGACTCCTAATTTGGCATCAGTATCAGGTTTGCTGAGAAATCCAAGCTCACCCAGGTGGAGACAAAAATGCTTTGATCCCTAGGTTTTGGTTATTGCCCACAAGCTTTAAGGGCACCCCACAACCAAGTGGGCTCCCAGCCCTGGCAACATCCAACATTTCTCCAGGAATACCAACAAGCTTCACGGCAAAGCTAAGTTGGTAATGACCTTATGTCAAAAGTAGAGACTTAAGCTTACAGCCAGCACAGTTTGAAGTTCCCTGAAATACAAGAAAATAAAAAACAGAATTCTGTAGAGGATTTGGTGCAACAATATCACATTATTTTCAGAAACGAAATTAGTGTTGGACTTCCTAATTTTAAGCACAGTATTTTTCAATGAAATAGTTTTCTCTCTACTTATATACGGATCGAGCCCATGGTGCAGGGTTTCTCACACCTAGAAAACTCTGCAAACGGGAACTGATAAGGAAGGCAACGTTTGACCACAGTGATAGGAATGTAGACTGGATCAGATCGTGACTAATCCAGTACGTTTGTGGGTTTGGACATTTGAACATCACCTGCTCAGTGACACGAGTCAATGATGGACACCCGTGATTATTAGTTTTATTTTCATGATTGGAAAACCACATAACTTCTACCCATGCCAAGCACTAGAATTTTCCTGGATCTCAGATCCCCCTTGTCCTTCCCAGCCACTGCTTACTTCCTTGCTCCTAACGTGAGCCACTCTTGATTTCTGACAGCAATTTTAACTTTGACTTTTTAAAAGGTTTGATACAAAATAAAAGCTGACTTTCCCATTGTTATACAGTTTGTCCTTATATGAACTCTCCCCACTTTGTTTATCCAGACTTCCACAATGGGCTGAGCACAATTTGGCTGCTTTGAACAGTGTTGCTCTAAATACCCTTTTCCCCTCAAGCATATTGGAATATAGTTTACAGTTTATGTATCTAGAAGTGAAATGGATGAGATATAGGTGATTCAATTTTAGTCCATAATGCCAGACTTTTCCAGTAAGCCTCTGTTCGCTGAAATTTCTGCCTATCTTCATTGATTTGAAAGAGGAACAAGATCAACCTGACATTTTGGAACTCTAAATGTAGCCACACTGTGCAAGGTGGTTAGGGAGGTTATAATAGGATGTAGTAGGTTTATAGGAAGAGCCTGGGTGATGAAGAACAGGCCCCATAGTTGAAGGAGGGAGAAGCCTAGGACTCTGGGGGAAAGGACCTATGGAGCTAGCTTGGCAGGTAAGTAGAGAAGATGGCAAAGGTGGAAATACATTTTAACCCGGGTGCCTGAGAGAATGAGCCATGGAGAGACCACGACAGGCTGGAAGAGAATAAATAGTGTAGGCTAAGTCGGGAAGAGGTTACCATGCTGATGGGCAGCCAAGAAGAGTCAAAGAGACAACTGGGAAAAGGACCTGAAAAATCTTTCTAGGCACTAATAAGACTTTCACTAGGGAGCTATCCTTAACATTGCTATGATAGATCTTGGTATAAAACAAAATTGTCATATGGTAACCATATAAGACTTTCCTTTATATTTTAAAGTCACCTAAACATGTCCCTAGAGTTTTCTGACTCCCCACTGTTAGCAACCCCAGAAGGGTGGCCAATTGCCATGCTATGTTTGTGCAGGCTTATAAAACAAATGGCTTGTGTTTTATGTGAAGCCATAAATAACACGAGCCACTCAGGGCTTTTAGCTCAGATAGAGCTATTGGCTTTGCTCACCACTTTTTCCATCATCGCTTACCTCAACCGTTATCACAACTTCTTAACTAGTCTCCCGTCTTCTGTTCCAATCGTGCTAAAATGCTCCTTCCGGAGTGAACTTTTAAAACACACACCTGAACTCTTCAAGAAATCTATTATTCCTCTTACTTACATCAAAACAAAAGAAAGCAACAACAACAAATTCTGTTAGCCAGCTACCCCCATCCACTCTTGTCTGCCTCCTACTGTGTTTCATCTGCATAGGCGTTCTTAAACTTAGGTCCTAGTCAGTGCTCCTGTCCATCCCGTTGAAGCCATTGCTTCTCGTATTGGGAATACATTTCGTCCCATTGTTTCTCGTATTGGGAATACATTTCCTCCCGGTGAATCACCGTTTTATAATCAGAAGTCTGGCTCCTGATCCTTTGTTGTATACATATACATATTTCATCAAACAATATGAAAGAAAGACCAGGAGAAAGGGGAGCAAAGGCAAGCTTTTCTAAACATGGGGCATATGGATTTGAGAATTTTGTTCCATAACAACATAAAGATAATTATTTTAATAGTCATAAGGCTGAGTGACTTGCATTTCCACCCTTATGTACAAAGAACCACATTTATCATGAATAAAATAATTAAACAATTAAAAATGAATTGTTAAAATGAAAAAGGAAAGAATGCAGAGTTTAGCATGGACTAATGACTTAATTTATGGATCTTGACAAGGAATGTTGCTGTAAATATTCAGATTTTCTAAAGAAATGTCATTCTTACTACTTCCACGACAATAACAAGAAAATTGGCATGTTTACTTAATACCTAAGTGTCCTTAAAAATTATTGATGAAATACAAAAAAAGCTTTTGTTATAGGAAAGATCCACATAGACCCTTCTTTCAAAACTCTGAAGTTACGGTGCTGGAGAGATGGTGCCATGGTCAAAGCACGTGTGGTTCTTGCAGAGGAGCTGGGTTCAGTTCTCAGGACCCACATAGTGGTTCCCAACCCTCCAGCGAACATGAGACCCTCCACTGGCCTCCTCAGGCCCCAGGCACGCACATGATACAACTACATGCCAAACACAAAACATCAAATAATGAACCTTTAAAAAACAAAAAAAATCTGAAGTTTCAAAATGTATTTAAAATAGTGCATGTATATTCCAAAAATGCAAATGGTTCATTAAGTGGAAGGATAAAGCCCACCTTTTCATATCCTTCCCCCAACTCGTTCTACAGAGATAATCACAGTAATGAGCTCATTATGCTGATTGCCAACAATTTCTGCATTTATAGGAATGTGACTTTTTTCTTTTCATGCAGATTATATCATTTTTTTCTCCAAGTACCCCTTGCATTTATGAAACTACATTGAACATTTTCTCACATCAGAACATTTATATGTACTGCATTTTATAGCCATTTATTGTATGGATGTGATATAACTTATTGATCTAGCTCTTTAATATTGGATATTTGGAACATTTCCAAGTCGTTTCATTCATAAATCTAACGGAATATTCATTTAATCTGCTATGTTTTTATTCCATGGGTCTTTATAGTCTCATGTTCTAGTAACTGGATAGAGGAAAGGTTGAGAATAGGGAAGAAGGGTTAGGCCCTTGGTAAAAGACAGAGTCATACCTGGTCCCTAACATAGAGGTGTGGTGGGTTGAATTTGAAATCTTCCACGCAGGCTCATGTTTCAAGCATTTGGTCTCCAGCTTGGGCTAGCATTGTGAAGGCTGTGTAGTGGTCCTTGGGGGTGAGGTCTGTCTGTCAGAAACAGGTCAACAGGGGCAAGTATTTGGTGGTTGTATCTACCATGGATTCCAGTTTGCTTTCTCTGGACTCCTGGTCTGCAAGATAGAAGAGTTGCTGGCCTACATTTCTCCCCAGCCAGGAACTCTGTTAAGTCCCACTGGCAACGATGGAACCACAGGCCAAAGCTGTGTGTACCATGTGTTTTGTTACAGCATCTAAGACAGGAGGTCAGGCTTCCCAAGGGATAGGAAACACATTCATCAAAGATTCCAAGAGCACAGGAGGCTATGAAGTTCCAGCGTCCACAACTCTGCTGAGCTTGTGGGAATGCAGCAGTGGACAGATTCCATGGGGGAAGGGGCAGGGGGATCTTTGTGAAGTCTTTGATGAGGGACCAGGGATGGAGGAAAAAGAAAATAAAAGCCAGGGTACTAAAATAAATTGATTTAAAATATACCAAAAAGCAAATACTTATGCTTCTAGACTAGAATTCATGAGCTTTGGAATTCTTTGGGATAAAAATGTTTACTGTCTTTTTGTTCTATTATTCATTTAGTTTGCATGT
>LOJH01009320.1:0-24407 GCA_001685095.1 Ellobius talpinus
TTTTCATAGTTCAGTTATTTTAAGGTGTCATTAAGCATGCAATTCTCCCTCTAATTTCAGAGATGTTTTCACACAATGGATCTCTTAGGTTTTATATATATTGAGGACCTGGCTATCAGAAAGTTCTCATTTTAGCCTCTTAATAATCTGGAAATAGAAGGTTGAGACATCTTACCATGTTTGACACAGTGGTGCACACTTGTTGAAGCAGAATTATGATTATCTGTTTGCAGGAGTGGAGACTCCCAGCTTGGAGTAATTCCAGACTGAAAGGCTTATGGAAGTAACAGAGGTCAAAGAGGGGCAGGGTGGCCAGTGGAGTTGGGCCCAGGAAGCCCGTCAGCTTCCTGCTGGGAGTGACAGCCTCACTATCCAGAACATGGTGGTGAGACACTGCGAATCCAGAATGCTCTCTGCCGTGTCCAACCCTTTCACAAGCCATCATATAAAATTAATGTTGTTAGTTTGAATTTCATTGTTAGTGTGATTGTGTGTGTGTTTAATGTATAAATGTGTTGGTTTACAGTTGAAAGGCAACTACAAACTCGGATTTCTACGTCTGTGTTGATTAAATAGCTTCAGCAGCAGTAATCTGAGTCAGCACAGATGTACTAAATGGGTTCTTGACCCTAAGAAAGGAAGGGCTTGACTTCACTTGACATTACTCTGGGCAATTCTTTTAAATTTTATTCCATGTGCATTGGTGTTTTGCCTGCATGTATGTCTGCGGAGGGTGTTGGAACCCCCTGGAATTGGAGTCACAGACAGTCGTGAGCGGCCATGTGGGTGCTGGGAATTGAACCTGAGTCCTTTGGAAGAGCAGCTATTGTTTTTCACCACTGAGCCATCTCTCCAGCCCCTGGGCAATTCTCCTAGACCTCTTGTGCTCTTCTCCTGGGGATGACAGTACCTTAGTTCACACTGCCTTGTTTGCGCTTGGAAGATTCCAGAAAACCCTGCAGAGAATGTAAAAACCCTTGGGAGCATGTACCATCTGTGGGCCTTCCATAGGTCTGTGCTGTGCCCCAAGCCTCAAGTTAGTGTCAGTGCAGGCCAGCAGGATGTCACACACATGTATACAACACTCCCAAGTGTACCAACACTCAGCCTTTCCGGCACACACTCTCACACTTACCAACACAGGAGCACACGGGCTTTTGTGCTCACACACACTCACACAACGTGGGCTTGCCAGGCTTTGGGATCTAGACGTGACACAGATCTCTTTGCTCTGTCTTCCTTTCAGCTCAGCACAACCTCCTCATCCCTGTGTCCAGCTGTGTTCTCTGTGAGGGCCTCTTGAGCAGGCTCCCCAGAGAGGAATCATGAGTGACAGGCTTAGAGTGTCACCATGCTGTCACTCTTACAAACATTCTGACAGGGGACGACACACTGCTTGCTCTAGACTTGAGGCCACTCAGAACCGAACATCATCCACTTGTTCCGTGAAGTTTCTGTTATCTCTTGTGTCTACGCCCACAGTTGCTGCGCAGCACTTGCTTTATGCTTATCCTGAGGATTCCCAAGCAGGAAGGGAACCTTACTCATCCCTGGCTGTTGCTGCCATCCTCTGGCTTCTGCTTCTCAGATTCCCAGATTCAGTCACATGGGCTGTCACAGAGAGTCACACACAGGACATTTAAAAGAAGACAATGCATTGTCTCACAGACCCAGAGATCAGAAGTCTGAAAGTAAGATGAGAGTCTCCGGACTTGATCACCCAATGTTGGCTTCTTCTGAGTCTTGCCCTCCCCCCGCAGGGTTATATATGGCCATCCTCTCCTGTAGTGTATGTCTTACATGGTTCTGCAAGGCCCATGTGTTAAAGGACTGACCTTAAGGTTGGCACTATATGGTGGTGGACTCTCTAGGAGGTAGAGCCTGTAAGACTGGGAAAATATCCAGTAAAGTGATTGCAGTGCAGTCATAGCACTGCATGGAGTCTGATGGTCAGCATCCATGTGAAAAGCTGGGCACTGTAGTGTAAACTTGAGATCAAAGATCTGGGGAGGTGGAAACAGGAGGATCCTCGGGGCCATGCATCTGTAAGTCCCATGTCCCAGCCAGAGACCCAGCAAACAAGATGGGCGACTCCTGAGGGAAGACATCTAAGGTTAACCTCTGACCTCCACAGCCACACTCAAGCACACATGTACATATACTAATAAATATGCACACATGCATGCCTCCAGATACGTATACTGCCTACAGAGAGGAGAGAGAGTAGAGAAAGACAGACAGACAGACAGACAGACCTAGAGGGAGGCTTTAGACCATGGCTGTGTCCTTAAGTGGTGTTGTGGGACCTTGTCCCTTCCTCCTTTTTCCCTCTTTCCTATCCAGCTACCAAGTAACCAAGTTTCTTCTGCTCCGTGTCCACACCATTGTGATCTGCCCCACCATAGGGCCCCAAAGCAACAGGACCAACCAATATGATAAGCTGAAATCTCCAACACTCCAAAACAAACCTTTCGGTTTCCTAAGTGGATTATCCCAGATATTTGGAATGATAAAGAAAGCTAACTGCACTTCTTTTTCTGAGAAGGGGCAGAGCGACTAACACATGTGGACTTTTTGTTTATGCCTTCACCTCCTCTTCTTGTAAGGTCATCAGTTACACTGGATTAAGGCCCATTGCTGGCCCACAATAGTGGTTGTGTTTATTAACTCTTTTATTAAGATATAATTCATACTCCATAAAATTTGACTTTTTCAAGTTTACAACTGAGTGCCTTGTTACAGTTACAAAGCTTCATACCCATCACTGCCAATTTGGAAATGCAATTATATGCCACGAAGTAGCACCATAGAGGTTAACATCGCTCACCTGCCTCCTCTTGGCTGATTGTTTGGCAAGTACTCATATGCTACCATCTCTGTAAATTCACCTATATGGATATTTAACGTGTGCAAGGTTGCACATTAGAAAGCCTTTTATGCTGGCTTCTTTCACATTTGCACAGGGTATTCAAGTTCATTCATGTGGTCAGTGCATGCTTTATGGCTAGATCATGTCCCACTGTGTACCTATACACTACATTTGTTTATCTGTTCACCATTGGGTGGACATGCAGGCTGTGCTTTCATGTTATTATACTATGAGTAATGTTGCTTCTGAATAGCGATTCAGAATAGCTTCTGTGTAGACAAGACTTCAAGGCTCAAATTTTACATCTATGGTTCCTGTGTGTGTGTGTGTGTGAATGTGTGTATGTATGAATGTGTGCATGTGTATGGCATGATAGGCATCCAACTCCATTATTTTAAGGACTTATTTTTATGTAAATGATTATGTACCTGATTATATGTATATGTGTCATATGAGTTCAGGTGTCCATGGAGGTCAGAAGGTAGCATTAGGTCCCCTGGAGTTACCGGAAGTTGTAAATCACCATGTGAGTGCTGAGAATTGAACCTAGGTCTTTACATGAGCAGCAAGTGCTCTTAACCACTAAAGCCATCTCTTCAGCCCCTCAGCTCCAATGTCTGTCTGCAGATACCCAGTTGTGTCTGGTGTCAATTGCTGGAGAGATTAATTTTCCCCCGTTGAATTATTTTTACTGGATGCCTGTATCAGAAAAACAATTGATCACAAATATATGCGTTTATGTCCACTTATGGTGTCATCTTTTATATTTTTTGCAGCAAGACTGGGGTTTAGTAGGAAAGGGTTTAATATAGATTTAAGCAAGGCATTATGAGAAAGGGAGACACCTAAGTGCACAGTCGTGCATTCCTGGAATGGGTGTGGACTCAAGAGGTTGCCTTCCATGTCTACTTCATATTTATTGAGAGAAGTATGATTGTTCTTTCAGTACTAATTATTGCCAGATGTAATAATTTTTTTAACTATCCTTAGTCTAGAGACAACCTGAACTTAGTCAAGGTGAATTATACCTTTTATACTTTGTTAAATTTGATGGTCATGTGTGCGTAGGAGATTAATTCATCATTTGATTTTTAGTGCCATCCTTTCCAGCCTTTGTCATTGCCTTTATGTAGGTTTTGGGACATGAGTTCTATTTTCCCCCTATGGTTTGGGAAAATAAAGAGTTTGAAGTGATTTATCATTTCGAATGTTTGTGGCCCCTTTAAAATTCTAGAAGGGTTTTTTTCACAGTCAGGTACAAGTCCTACGTGGAGGCCCCAGGAGGTCCCAGATCTCTGCAAAGGGGTCTGCAGGGGCCGATCACTGTGCACAGCATCATTTTATCCTCTCTCCCATCCACATCACCAGCTATCCTTTATTTGTCCTACATCTCCTTCATCTCTTCTCTGATATCTGGCTGCTGCTATTTAATCTAAAGCCAACACAGCCTGTGAGGATGAACATAATGAGCATTCCTAGACACCTTCAACTGTGTCTTCATCCAAGCTAAAGTTCAGTGTCATGATTACAGGAAGGTTTGGAGTCAATCTGCTGAAGAGAAACCTTACCCCGCCATGCATAGCCATGTGACCTTGATGAAGCCTTGGGTAACTCACCAACACAAAAAGAGATGAGGCTGCGAGCTACATTTTGTGGGGGTGTAGCGAATGCATATGATTTAATATGAAAACAGCAATTTAAACAATATAAAGCCTTTAGACTGTCAGGGGTAAATACATGTAAACATCTCTTTCAAAGGTTGAAGCTTTAGACTTGAACCATTGTGTCTGACTTTATTTTCTTCACCTACTGAAATCGATAAAATGGTATTTCCCTTCTCACTAGTGTTTTTGGGGCTCACCAGTCTCCTCTTTCCTTACATTGTCCGTGGGTTCTACCTACCCATTCAGCCAACTGAGTCCCCTCAGAAATAGCTTTTCTATGACTCCCATCTAGATCCTCTAGCATCTTCCAAAGTACATTCAGACAGCCTTTTAAAATGGATTAGGCTCTCACAGCAGATTCTCTGCAACCAACATAAGGCCCATGGGGCACATCGTGGGCTCAGTTAACCATACATGTGTAGGTAGTCACAAATCATCTCTGTTTGTAAGTACCGCTCTTCCACATTCTGCGCCTTTCAAACCAGCTCCATTCTAGATGCTTCCGAACTTACCATTCAGCATGCTAGTTAATCCTGCTCCTTCTTGCCTCAATCCCTTCTCCATTCTTTTAGCGGTAACATTTACCACCAGAGTGGTGCCCAGAAAAGACCCCAGGTCACCTCCCTCAGCGAATACTAGGCAGACTCCATAGTTACAATCCTCCGAATTCCCCTTGAGTCCTCCAGCTGCCAGACCACCTGGACCCCTTGTCCACAGCCACGCTGCTCCTCTTCTCCACCATGTTTACCAGCGTCTTTCACAAAGGCAGTCTGATATGCTTAACATTCAAGAGCTCCTTGGTATTGCCAGGGGGTGGGAATTCAGGTTCCATAATTTGTACTCTCAAGCCCTCCTTGACCTAACTACCACCCACAGGCAACAGGACCCAAAGCTGATTACTTCCAGGTCAATTTTTACTTTCTTTTCACCCCTCCCTGCCTGGGTCCTGGATTTTCCTGACTTTTTCTTGCATTTCTTTCTCTGCAAGGTTATTTTCCTTAGCGTACACGCTTGTTTCTGTTCTGTTTCCTTCTGGCACATCGTTGCTTCGCCATCAGCGTAGTTTCAGCCTGGCCCCTAAAGATTTGTCTCATGTCTTCACCTGACCAGTGCCCATCTGACCCCTACTCTTCTCAGTCACTGAACCTGCTTCCTAAAACCCAGAGGAAATAACACAGCTTCATCTTCAGCTCACTCAACTCCCCCAGCAGCTAGCACCGCTAACCACCCTTGAAGACCGTATTTCCTTAAGTCAGTTGGCTCCAAAGAAAAATCCTATGAAGTATCCTCTCCCCATTTCCTGACCTTTTAGTTGGAAGCCTAGCTTTCACCTGTTGAGCCCTCTCCCTACCCTTACACACCCAGTTCTACTTCCCAACCCACACAGTCTAACTCCACGTCAGCCCCCTAGAGACTCATCTGTCCCCTGCTGGAATTCTGTTAGCATCCTCATTCGCGGTTCTAACTCAGACTTGTCTGCTGTTCTGTGTCTAATTCACAAACCACTTTATAGCCAACACCTCTACTGAACTTGCCATTAGCACTGAGAATTCCTATGCTCCAACCGACCACTGTGGCAGAACTATGTCCATGTGGGGACCATGCTCACTCACAGACACAATTGCATAAGGCATATGTGCATGCTCACAACATGTTCACACGTTTTCACAGACATACTCCAATCTTCCACCTAAGTCTCCCATATCAGCCAGCAGACTCTTTCCTGCTATCAGCTGGAGATTCCACCTTGGTGCGCTCTTTCCTTCATCTCCAAGTCCTTCACACTTGATTCCCCAAATAGGTTTCGAATGAACTCACTCCTCTTGCCCCATCCAAATCACCACCTTTCTTGGCCTAGACTCCTGCACCAGATTACAAATCTTCCCACCTCCCGCTTTCTCCTCTTGCTACTTCTCCCAATCTCACACTCTACATTGTACGTTTAAACTTGTGGTCCTGATCCTGTCACCTGTTTTCTTAAACAAGCACATGGAACGAGGAATGAGCTGTGGTGATATGAATGATAAAATTCCAGAGCAGAGCGGCATGTCAACCAGGAGACAGGGGAAGAACTGAATCCCTCTTGAGCACGTGTGCCAGGGCTCTGAGGTTTGAAATCTTAGTTTAAGCAAGGTCAGTGTGGCTAGAACATAGCAAGCTAAGCAGCTAATGCTAAGGCAGATGGAAAGTGCCCTGGGTGACTTTTCAAGGGCCCAGCAGGTCAAGGAAAAGCCCTTTTTCTATTATTTTGAATCAGTTCACCCTCCCCACTGACCTTACGGTCCCCCAAAGAGCACCTACACCTGTTTTCATTCCTTCTCTTCTCGCTCCTGGACCTTGTCAGTCTCTGCCACATGGTCAGTGTTGTCTTCACTGAAAGGATGCAGAGCAATACCTCCAGCCTTGCAGCTGGGTCAAGTGGCTGGCACTTTTCTGGATGCACTGAGGCCTTCTCTCAGCCAAGGTCCTCATTGTACCTAGCTCATGGGTTCTTAACCTGGGGCAATCTTACCTCTGTGGCATAGTTACTACCTGGATATGTTTGATTGTCACAGGAAGGAAAATGCCTGGCCTCCACAAAGAATCATTTAGCTCTTAGTGTTGGCAATGCTGTCTTTGTAAAACCCGCATGGTATTCTGCCTGGCTTGTGTTGTACGCAAGCACGTTCTGATCAGACAACTTGTCTTAGGGCCCCTCCTCTTGGGTCCTTGGACATTTTTGATGAGATTAACCCTTTGCTATGCAATTGACTTTGTCATGGGCAACATGGAGCTTGCATACAGGTTGAGCATCCCCAGCCCTAGAAACCAAAATCCAAACTGTTGAACTGCTCTCCAGTCTGAAACTTTCTGAGCACTGACATGATGTCACAAGCAGAAAACGTCATACTTGACCTCGTGATTGAGCCCAGTGAAAGACAAAGGCAGGACAGATGTTAAATAGACCCCTTCTGGATACATGTGTATGGCATTTAGGAGACAGATTTTGTTTACACTTGGGTCCCATTCTCAAGACATTTCACTAAGCAAATGCAAATAGTCGCACTTCTGGAAGGGAGGGAAATATTTGGACTCCAGGCATGTCTGATAAGGGTTATTCAACCAGGTAGCATGGTTCACTCAGACACTTGGAACCACTTTGTCTTATTCAAGTTTAAACCCAACAACATAAGACATGGAATTAGGGCATATGACAGATTCCTAAAAATGAAAAAAAAATAGGGCAGAAGCTTCATTTACAGTAGGGTCCCATGTGAGTCACGTGTGCTTGAGCAGCAAATGCGGACTGCGTTGGATCCGGCAGCAAAAATGGAAACCCCCGTGGCCACCTGCTTGCATGTTTCTTATTTTGTATCCACCGTCAGGAATTCTTGAAGCCCTCTTCTTTGGATTCTGGTTTGGAAATGGACTCTGGTGGAAATGCTGCACTTTTGGGAAAGGTTCCTACCCCTCCCACTTTGTTGCTACACATGCCACGTGGATGGCTTTCCCCCCACCACCACCACCTTGGTCCTCTCCCCCTGCTCTGGTGGCTCTGGTCCTGCTGGCTGGAAAAGGAGCAGCAGCCCATGATTCTGGAGGGAGGGCAGGCACCTCACCTCCAATCTCTGCTTCCCCTGTGGATGCTGCTTCTGCTGCTGCTGTGGCTGCTCCTGTGGCTTCTGCTGCTGTGGCTGCTCCTGTGACTTCTGCTGCTGTGGCTGCTCCTGTGGCTTCTGCTGCTGTGGCGTCTGCTCTGGCTTCTGCTGCTGTGGTGGCTGCTGTGGCTGTTGCTGTTGCTGTGGATGCTGCTGCTGTTGCTGCTGTGGCTGCTGGGGAAGATCCTTGGTGCAGGGCTTGGAACATTCACTACTGTCAGAAGGGCTCTGCTCCTCCTCTACAGGCTGTTGGTCCTGCCTTTGATCCCAGGCCTTCTTCCTTTCCAGCATCTTCTCAAAGAATATCTGGCAGCTGAAGCCATCACTGATGCCATGCTGGGCGTGGTCCAGTAGCACCTCCAACGTGGGGAAGACTCTACAGCAGGCCACACAGCGAAGGCCATGGTTGGTGGTGACCAAGCAGTCTGGCAGTGCTCGTAACTCCTGTAAGCAGCAGTCCACAGAGTCCTCAGGCCCCGGGCAGTAGTGCTTGCAGGCTTCCAGCTCCCAGCGCAGGTCTGTGTTGGAGGCCATTTCGAAGGAGGAGCCTTTCCGCCGCTGTCGCTTGATGAACTCAGCCTCACGGATAAGGGGCTTCCTGGTGACGGGTTCAAAGCCATTGTCAGTCTCCCAAGCCACTGCCACACCACGCATGGTCTGCACATGGGTGTACAGGGCACACACGCTCTCGGGTGGGGCATCCTGCTCCTCCTCACTCCTGCTGGAAGCCCAGGACTGGTACTGAGAATAAGACTGGTACTCTGAGGACGACTGGGGTGATGGAGAGCTGCTCCAGCCCAGCATCCTGTGTGCCTGGGCTGCCAAGTAGATGTCGTCCTCCGGGAGGAAGGCCGGCCCTGGCCGCGGAGAGGATTTGTTCCTCCTCATGGTCCCTGAGAAGTGGAAGGACAGTTTCATCAGTGCTCTCAAAAGTCGCCATATGTAACTTTCCCAAGAAGCCACAAATAGAATCATGCAGTCTCTGGTGGCTTTGGGAAAGGTGCCTACTATTCATCAGATATGACCATAATGCTACCCCATGTGGAGATAATGATAAAAGAGTGTGTGAATCTTATCAACTATTGTGTAAAAGGCCAGCACCCAGGAGACCAAAAAAGTAGATTGTGGTACAACCACAGGATGCGATTGTATTCATGGATAAAATAAATGAACCAAGGATGTGTGCAGAACAGACACAAGAGATAATGCAGCTGCTAAATGGGAAAAGCCACCACATGAGTCCACTTAGAAGACATTCTAGAAAAAGAAAATCTATAGGGACAGAATAATTATTACCAAGAGCTGAAGGGGTGGACATCCTGCACCCCTTCTACCATCTACACTTCTCCTGAAATAACTCCTTAGATGCACAGCAGCCTAAGAAGAACCAGCTTTCCCCCAATGATCCCTTTCTTCACGGCTCTTCCTCCATCTACTTCGTAAGATCAACACAGCTCTTTGATAACATAAGAGACCAACCTGTCCCTTCCCCATCTACTGAGCACCTGGCCAGCACACGCCCGTGTTCTCCTTTGTGGACTCTGGGCTGGCCATGCTGATCGTGGTCCCACTGATTGGTGTCTGTTCTCCCCTGCATTCCATAAAATGGTGTTTCATGACTTCAAACCAGCACCCAGAATCTCAGTGAGAGCTGGTGTGGGCTGTGCTGAAGCCCTCCAACCAGCCCCAGCCTGAGTTACCACATGATCACTAGGATCCTGGCTTTATTCTGTGATGTCATCAGTGACACGGGTCTGTTCTGTGACCTTTGACAAGGGTAAAGTCCTTGTCAGGTTACCAGGAAAGGGCCCCAGTGTGAGCTCATCTCCCTCTGTGATTGCTGTCTGTGGTGTTCTCAGGAACACAACTACAAACACAGGCACATGCTCTCAAGCCTGTGTACAAACATAAAGACTCAAGCCCAGAGATTGGGAAGGTGGCTCAGAGGTTAATAGCACTGAGTATACTTTGAGAGCATACAGATTTCATTCCCAGCAATCACATGACACTATCTGTAATTCCAGCCCCAGGAAATCTGATGTCTTCTTCTGGCCTCTGCGGGTACTGCACCCATAAAGTGCAGAGATATGGGCAGGCAAAATATCTATAAACATTATATGAAAAGAAGAATTCAGACAAGCACTTAGGTTCTTACACACATAAATGTGAACATCCACATAGATACTGTACATTAGTATATATAAGTTTACAGCATCCACACTGACAGACATACTCAGCATGTAAGGAACATACTCTGAGTCACACACACACACATCCACACACATGATCTCACACTATATGAACCAAATCATAGATATGCTCACGAATGGACAGCCATCCCCTAACATCAACATGGCCTAACCACACTACTGAAGCAGTTTATCAGAAGGCTTGTCTCTACAGCGCCCACCTGACCAGTGTAGGCTCCCTAGCACACCCTAGCTCCCTAGCAGTGCTACACCGTCTACTGTCCCTTTCTGCGTGCCTTGCCCACTTCCTGCAGCTTCACCTCCTCTTGGCTGCCCACACATGCTGGAACCTCTTCCCCTGGGCTCAGGGCTCTTGACCTTGTCACTCCTGTCTGTCCCAGGCCCTAAGATCTTTGTTTTTCTTGATGACATTAGACACACACACACACACACACAATTATCTTCGTTGTTTGTTTTTGGAGATAGGATCTCCCTATGTAGCTGAAGTCAACCTTGAACCAGCCCATGCTGGCCTCAAACCACTCATTTCTCCATCTTAGCATCCTGAATGGGGGGATAGCTACCACAACAGATCCAGCCTCTCTTCAAATGCAGACTCTGAGAGGTCGTTGATCTTTCTCATATGGCTCATACTTAAGCAACATTCAACACATTAACACGTGCTGTAGAAGTACTTGCTAAACTGGTGACTAAATAATGAAGACATTGGGCTGACTAGGCTATGCCCTACCTCCTACAGCTGCCTGCTCTCTACACTCCAAAGCTCTGAAGCTCCCAGACATAAAGACTTAGAGAATCACCTTTTCTTCCAGCACATCCTTACTCCGAGTACACTTCCAGCAGCACACCCACCCGTTGCTCAGTCTCACCAGCTTTAGTCCTTTGAATTCTAAATTCCCAGCAGTTATAAAAGGTGATGGATTTATGAGACCATCACCTGGCACATTCAACATCCTCTGGCAAACTCCTACTGAGCCAGGAAGTCACACCTGCAGCAGGTTCACAGTTGGCAGAGGAAACGACCAGCCCTTTCTTTCTGTATAAACACAAAGGCATGCCTTATAAGAAACAAAGGCACTAGCAAACATTTGAATCGATGGCAGAGGAAAGTTAGAACATTTAAGCGATAATGCAAATAAACAACTGTCTGGTGGGAAAGAATGCTCAGCCAGTAAATGGTCCTAAAAATTTGTATTCAGAACGTAAAAAGATGAGCTTAGGTCTCACCTCATGTAAAACAACTACAATATTTTTCAGAGCAGCTCAGAGGTTATGTCTTAACAATAAGTGTAAATAGAGAAAAATAATTTCTGTGTGATTTTAGGGAGGCTTTAATAAGTGGTATCTGCTCACGCAAGCGCCATGTGTTTTTTTATTTTAGATTTTTATTTCAACCTGCTTATTTATTTTGTGTTGCAAGTGGGGATCAGGGAAAGGGGTACACATGTGTCAGGGCATGTGTGTGGAAGTCAGAGGACAGCTTATAGAAATCAGTTCTCTCCTTCTACCTAGTGGGCCGCAGGGATTGAAAACACAGGTTGTCAGGCTTGGTAGCAATTGTCTTTATCTCCTGAACCATCTGCATGGACCCTTTAAGCGTCTCTGTCATCACATTAGTGGTTAACCAATCTCTTACTATTTACAGTGGTAGGTGGTATCTAACTAGAGTCCCAGCATTTGAGAGATAGAGTCAGGAAAATCAGAAGTTGAAGACTACCCTGGGATCTTACCTCAAACAAATAAAAAATAAAACAAAATTTCAATTTGTAGTTACATTTCTCTACGTCTTAGTGAGATGAAACAAAACATAAAGGACATTAATAGGCATTTCCCCCAGAATTAAATAGAAAGTTAAGAGATGTGTGAGCAGCCATTCCGTCTAGCCGTCATTAGCCGCTTCAAAGCTTGCTTGTCTACTGCATCAGTTCCTGATGGTAAGAGGCAAAAGTGAGGAAGACTGACAATAGCAAGTGCTGGTGAAGATGAGGGGCAGCCACACCCCCGTTAACATAGAAACTTAACATTTCACTTAGAAGTTCTACTTCACCCATCACAGCACTCTGTGGATGTCAGTGGGCACGCTCCACGCTGTGGATGCCACCCTCGTATCAGTGGGCACGCTCCACACTGTACATGCTACCCTCATATCGGTGGGCATGCTCCACACTGTGAACGCTTCCCTCGTATCAGTGGGAACGCTCCACACTGTACACGCTACCCTCATATCGATGGGCATGCTCCACATTGTGGACACTACCCTCATATCGGTGGGCATGCTCCACACTGTGGACACTACCCTCATATCGATGGGCATGCTCCACACTGTACATGCTACCATCATGTCAGTGGGCATGTTCCACACTGAACATGCTACCATCATGTCAGTGGGCATGTTCCACACTGAACATGCTACCCTCATATGAGTGGGCATGTTCCACAATGTACACACTACCATCATGTCAGTGGGCACGCTCCACACTGTGGATGCTACCCTCATATCAGTGGGCATGCTCCACACTATACATGCTACCATCCTATCAGTAGGCATGATCCACACTGTGTATGCTACCCTCGTATCAGTGGGCATGTTCCACACTGTACATGCTAACATCATCTCTTTCCTAGGAAAGAACCACAACTGCATTATGTAAAACTACATAGAGAAATACTGACTTCAGCTTTGGCTAGTGATACAGAAAAAAGCCAAACAGGAAACATTCAGAAAGCCATCAAAAGAGAGAAATGGTCAGATAAATCACAGTGCAACCAGGCTATGTAATGCCATTCCCCAATGAGAGCGTCACTTACCAGCAATTAAATGTAGTGATGATCTCATTTGTGTAAAAACTTAAGTGTGTGCCCTTCTCCACAAAAGTCCCAAATAGGATTCCGCTCTGAACATATATAAAGGCACAAAGAGGACTCGAAAACAACATACCCAAGTGTGAACAGCCCTCTTCAGAAAAGAATAATAAGTTGGACCTTGTGAGATTGGCTTTCCCACAGATAGCAGATTAGTGAATTTTCTGTTGGCGTGATAAAATAGCACCATCAGAAGCACAACCTTAGGGAAGAAAGGATTTGTTTTGGTGTATATAGAGTTCCAGGGGGTGAGAGCCCATAGGAATCAAAGGCATGACAGCATGTACAGCTGGCTGGCCACATTTTTATGTACACAGGGGAAGCAGAGAGAAAGAACAGAAAACAGATCAAGGACATACGGGTCCCAGGCCTACCCTTTTCCTCTAGCAAGTCTCAAACTCTGCGCTGGCTAGTTTTCTGTCAACTTGGAAAGAAGGAATCCATAAGTAAGAGAATGCATCAGTAAGTCTGGTTCCGTAGACAGGTCTGAGGAATCTAGGGAGAGATGTGGGAGGAGCTCAACCCACAAGAGCACAGTGCTACACCTGGACATGTGGTCCTGAGCTATATAAGAAAGCAAGCTGATCAAGTCATGAGGAGCAAGCAGTGCTCCTGCCTGGTCTGTACCTCAGCTCCTGTCTCCAGGCCCCTGCCTGCAGTTCCTGCCCTGAAGTACCTTCATGACAGACTCAGACACAGAAGTATAAGCAAAATGAACTCTCCTCCTCACATTGCTTATGGCCATGGTGTTTATCAGAGCCACAGAAACTCTAAGACAACCCAAAGGTCCCATCATCTCCTCAAAGGGCCCTCCCAGCTGTGGCCAAGTGTTCGAATACATGGTCCTACAGAAAACATTTTTAATCCAAGCACTACAGATACCATGCATCTGTATGCTCAACCTGCATGCTCTTCTTGCGTAATGTGACAGAGTCCTGCATCCTGGGCCAGGGTAGCTTCTATAATTGTCTTAGACAGCACCCTGCGGGGGAGAGGAACGTGCCAACTGGCAGCACTCAGCTAGTGACGGCGGCTTCCTCTCCACCCTCCCCACTCTCCTTTTCAGTCATCCACCATGCTCCAAGAACTCTCAGACCGCATGGAAAGGCCACACAGACACTCCAGGCAGCAGCCAGCTCTGTGGGTCTCTGACAGTCACTAGATAGATGCTAGAACCAGAGTAACTTCAGATGGCTTTGCTGCCCAGCTGTGGAGTGGTCCAGGCAGAGCCCTGGACATCTTCTCCATGACCTATTTGAATTCCTGCCCCCAATAAGTGAGCTGGTTTGTTTGTTTTACACTGTATTAGAGGGCAATTATGTTACCCAGCTACAAAGGTTCAGTAGGCATTGATTTTCCCTGTAGTGTTTGAATATGTCTGCATGAAATGGCTCACTGGCCAGCATCTGGTTCCGTGGGCCTCCCTGGACCCATCAGGGAATTCTGGAACCAGGTAACCACTAAGAACCAGGTGATCATTATGGTCTTCCAGGGCAGCCTGGGAGGACACTTCCGCTACCCTAGCAGTATGCCTCTGTGTTCAGACCCAGTGTTCCTGTCAGCGTCTTCAGCACCATTTACCTCGCCTCATAGAAAACTACCAACTGGCTGACATGATTTATAGATTTTTGGTTCTGTCTTCAGCCTCACAGCTCCTAGCCGAAAGAATGCTTTCTAGACTTTGTAGTCAGATCCTCCCTTCCAGTATCTCCATGTGACCTTGTGACCTTGGAATCCTGTCCTTAGCCACAGCAGGAAGGCACTGTTCACACTTCTTATCCAGAGGGAGATTGAGGCACACGTGGAAGGGCTGTCTGTGGAAGGGTTCTGATCGCGTAGGTGTGCAAGGCCAGGGGCTCTGTCCTAGTGTGGTACACAAGGTGGCTTCCTCCTAGGTTGCTTACACCCTGAAGACAGCATGCAATTGTCCTTCACCCGCATAGGGTCTCTGAACTGTTCCTCTGTGTGTGTGTGTGTGTGTGTGTGTGTGTGTGTGTGTGTACTCCCACTTACTCCATGCAGACACTGAGCAGAGAACACCCCCATGGCTCTGCTCAATCCTCTCCAACCCCCTCACCCCTTCCCCTCCACCCCACTTCAGCTCCAAAGTTTTCCAGCTGGGTCTTCAGTCTTGCCAGGAACCTCCTTGCTTCTCTGAGGCAGCCAGGAGGGGTGGTGTGCAAAAGCCCAAAAGGCCCAGCACAGCACTTTTTTTTTTTAGCTCTGGCCGTCTCTTGGCCAACATGATGCATACATTGCATGTGAGCCCTAAGCCTGGTCCAGAAAGCCTGCAGTATTTTCCAGCCCTCTTTTCTTCCAACTCCTCCCTGACTCGGATCATCTCAGCTGAGAAGGAAACAGGAAACAAAGCAGCCACAACCGTGCAGGAAGCAGAGACTCCACACTTGCCTTGCCTTGGCTTCTAATTACAGGGAGGCTTGTGCCCTGAAACAGGCTGCGGGAGCATCAGCTCACCCACCATCCCACACAGCCAGAGCCAGAAATAGCCTGGCTGTGCCTGGTGTGGCCGCCTGTGTCAGGTTGTGGCTGTGGGATTTCTTTACACAAGTCATGGTGTAAAGGTGTTTCGGTGGTGAAGGACTGTTTCTTCCCACTGAAAGGCAAATGCCTCCCAGCAGTGAGGTCCCCTGGGTCCCCTTCTCAAAGCAAGACCTAACACCCAACACCCAAGGGAGAGGCGAATGGCAGCAGCATCAGAAACTGGGCCAGGTTTGGGCCAGGAAAAAGCTGGGGGAAGCCATGTTTTGCCATGAAGGGATTGAAGATGACTTCACCCTTGTGCTATGCTATGTGGACAAAGAAAGTGCCAGGCAGGGAGATCAGAGAGGTCGAGGGTCCAGCAGAGAAATGTTGCCTCGCAGCTGGGCTTTTTTTTTTTTTTACAAAGTTTGTAGACCCACATGGAAAAACTCAGTCATTTGCAATGAAGCAGCAAGAGTCGGGTCTCAAAAGGCAAGCACAAACAGACGACACAGAGTTTAGCATCTGTCCTTCCGGTTTTGCTCCTTGAGCATAGTTTGTTTGAGGTTTTTTTGACCTCCACCTTTGGGCTGCTGCACAAACAGCTTGGGCTTTCTCTATCTAGGAGCAGGGAGCAGTTAAGGCCTCAGGCAGGACAAGTCCACCCAAGAGCCTCACACTGCTCAGCGTCCCAAGCTCAGTGAAACTCTGCTGTGTAATTAGGCAGCTGTGTGCTAAAGTGCCTCTCTCTAACAGCTGGACTCCAGCACATGACCCAGGGAGCTGACACCCCGCAGCTGACCACACCCTCTGTGTGTTCTTAGAGAGTCACGCCGCTGGAAGTGCTAAGATAGAAGCTAAGGTAGAACTGGCTTCCCCCTCAGCCAGGCCCCAGCTCCCAGGCTGCTACTTCTAAATTAACTGGGATGATCTTGCACTTGGACTTGACAGTCCTGAAGGCTGACTTGGTTCGCTTCCAAGTCCTCCCGTGCATTGTGCTGTGCCTTTGGCTCATACCCAAGGCATACGGGTGGCATTGCAGGAAGATGACCTGAAGTTCTGGATTGTCCCCATACTTTCAGCTCCCGGGATCATGAACCAACTCCTCTGCTTTCAAAGATCTGCATTAAGACCGCACTTTTCTCACACCGTTCTTCAGAGAGATGGTGCAGTTGCTTAAGGAGAGGGAGAGGGATCCCACAGCTCTGTCCCACCCCCAGCCTAAACTCCAAATCTCAGTAACAAAGCAGGGTGGAGTGGGGGCTTCTGGGAGGGCTGGATCAGGTCGCGTGAAATGCCGACCAGGAAGTTCCCAAGAAAGGGATCTGAAGCATGCAGGAGGGCTTTCAGTCAACTGCATCCTCCGTGGGGTGATGCAGGGTGATGGGACTAGCCCAGAGACCTGTGAATTTTCCTCCTTAGAGGGTCTGATGCTAGGTGCTATTAGTTGCTGTTGGTGCTCATGACCTGAACCTCATGGACAGGGAAATGGCTTCAGATAGGGAGAACTGGGATCCCACACATCCCTAACAACAGGGATCAGCCCCTCCCACCATCTACCTGCGTCACCTGCGCCAACCAGCACCACTTAGGGAGAAAGAACCCTGGCCAATGATGTAAATGATTCAGCTTTGTACTCATGGGGAAAGATGGCTGCTCTGTCCATTTTGCTGTAACAAAACACCACAAGCTGCATATTTTATAAGCAAAAGAGGTTTATTGGACTCAGGAGCTCGGCAGCTGGAATCTGAACAGCATGGTGCTTCCATGTGCATCCTGACGTGATACAGAAGTGGCAGGAGCAACTGCTGCCATGGGCAAGTGGCCTCACTTTTTAAGAACTCACTTGGTTTTCTCACGGTTTGAAAATCCCATATATGCATGCAGTGTGTTTTGAAGAAATCCCCCTTATTCCCTTCACTGCAGTTTGCCCAATACCTCCCACCAATATTTCCTCCCAACTTCAGGTGCTAATCCCCTGCGATCAAGAACAGCTCTCCATCCCTGGGTGCAGCTAATGGAGCTGGGCTGAGAAAACCTGCCCCAGGTAGAAAAGGTTAAAATGTCCCAGCCACATAGGGTTAAAACCTCACAGGCAAGAATAGGGCCCTGTGGGAAAGCCATGACATGCATTTGCCAGAACACATAAACAAGGACAAATGAAGACAGGACATGCTGGGGGAAAACCTGATGGAAACCAGCTGGGCTGCAGGAAGGGCCACGCCCAGGGGTGGGCTTTGCCAATTAGGCTCTGGAGGTCCGAGCAGCCTCTCCAGCTGTGTGGACTGGTGAGCATGGCCTAGAACTCAACACTGCCTGGGAGGCTGGGCATGACCGGCTCAGATACCCGAGGGGTGATTGTTCTGGCTGCCTGGAGGAGGTCCATAGATCTAGATGTCTTCTAGGCCTTATCCTAACAGGGCAGCATAGCTGTAGCCCACACCTACTACTAAGTGGGCACTGGGGTAATTGGATATGGGTGGCACTGTTCTCTGGGTTTGGGAGAGGGTGAGCTGAGTAGTAGGGGGCATGTATGCATTGGAGTCTCTTTGCTCTGGCTCTGGGCATGAGTAGCTGCTTCAGGATCCTGCCTTGACTTCCTGATGTGATGAGCAGTCACCTGGGAATGCCAGCTAAAACCAGGCCTTTCTTCCCTGAGTTGCTTTTTGTAAAGGCATTTTATCATAGCAACAGAAAGGAAAATAGAACACGTGACCTTGCACACATATGAGAGTTCCTGAGGGGATGCGCTTGTCTCCACACACTCCACACCCCCACACACATTTTCTTCCTTGTTTTCTGAGCTCATATAGCTGCTAAGCCATGACGTGGACATCATCCCTAAAGGTCTGCGTCAGCATCACAATTGTCTTACTGCCAGGGGCTTTCTAGTACCTGCCTTTCCTCCTGTCCCCAAACACAGCTCTGCCATCTACTCCTGGACAAGGGAGTCTCCAGGAGAGCTGACCTGAAGCCAGTGCTGCTGGTATCCCAGTCTGAGGCACTTGGACTCACACTTTTGTGACTTCACAATGGTGAGCTGCACCCCCTAGCCTGGGCCTCCTCTGGAGCTGAGCAGCCGAAGAGAGTCCACTCCTCTGAAGTGCGATGGATTGCTAAATTGGCGCATGTTGTGTTAGGTGCACTAAACGCACCTGTGACTTAGTGGCATTTTCATTTTTCAGTGGGGTTTATTGGCTCATAATCTCGCATAAGTGGGGAATCTCTGTTTCCAGCCTAAAAAGCCAGAGCCACCTTATAGCTTTTATCTAAAATTGCCATAGACAGTGTTGTAAACTACTCTTAGCTGAGATGTTCCCTCCTGGAAGACGAATATCCTAGAGTCCTTGGCTGTTTTTCCACTTGCGTGACCCAGAAATGCTCTCCTTCTGCCCCCTTCTCTGCCATCAGAGATGATTCAGACACAGGTTCTCAGACAGAATGGGGAGGGGTCTGAGGGGGTTCCCTTAGCTCCAGTGGCTTTCTGAGGATACCCTGCAGGTCCTTGAAGTCAAAGTTACCTTCTGTCTCCACCTCAGGTTGTTGTGACTATCTCTCCCTTGCCCTTCCCAACGGCCTCTCTTCCCTAGTTATTAACACCCATTCACTACAAAGTTATGGAATGGGATCATTTCACACTGCCTGGGGCTGCACGGTGCTTGCTCTGGCTGGCATAGTCCTGTGCCCCTCACCGTTCAGGAGCGTGAAGTGTTTACACAGCTCTCCATAACTTAACTGCTTTGAGGGTTGAACTGGTATAGATCTACAGCCACCAGGAAGGTCAGAGCCTTCCCCTGCTCAGTGCCTAGACATTGAGCCCAGAGACCCCTATGTGGATCTCAGCCACCCTCACACCCACCTATCAAAACAAAGGGAATAAAGCTATCACCAGTTATCTGCTCTTGAGAAAGGAGAGCAAAGGATAACTTCTGCTGTCCATGGAGTCAAACCTGAACTGGAATTCAGAGGCCAGAGACGTGGCTGCTTCTGTGCCAATGTTGATGCAAAAGCCACGGGACCCAGGCTCCCTGTGACCAAGGAAAACACTGGAAAATATTTAAATCAATTAAAGATGGCAGGTGGCTGAAAGTCAGAATGCTTCTGAGAGCAAGAGGAAAGTGTGACCATGTGGAAGGGGTACCACGGGCATATCGTCACAGAAAGAAGGGGTAGAGGGTGCAGACTCAACCGTGAAGAAAGAAGAATCAAGTGTAGTCACTTGAATTTTCCCTCCCGTATTCTGTCACCAAATGTTGCCGTGCCTGACATAGTGTGTGCCTTTCTCTTGTAGGCAATACTTCTTCAGTGACATTATATTGCGTGTAGAGTCACTCTGTCCGTCATCTTTACAAGTTAATACCTTGACACAGGTCATCGGTCTGGCGGGTTATATCCTTGGGAAGCTGCCACAATTCTGGTCGTAGGCTTTGTTGGTCTATTGTTTCCGGCCTGTTAATGCTTTGAATAGAAACCTACTATGTTTATTAAGTGCAAAGACTGTACAGAAACATGGGGCTTTGTATATAGAAAGGGGTCGCCTTAAACAACAATTGGAATTAAGCAAGTACTAAATCCACATGGTGGACTAGCAGACCGGAGACCCTGAAGGAACCGAGGCATAGGTCATGTCTGAGGAGTCTACTGTGGAATCTGTCCTTGCTCAAGAGATCATTCTTTTGCTGTATTCATGCCTTCCACTTATTCAGTGAGGTCCATACACACTGTGGAGGGAAATCTGCATTATTCAGAGACCACTAACTTAAAAAGCAATCTCACCCACTACCAAACCCTTGGGTTTATTCAACATAGCTAAACCAAATGTCCAGGTGCTTTGACACACACTTAGAATTAACTATCACCCCAAAGCCCTGAACTTGGCAGGATTTGAACCTTGCCCTCCTTCCTGTCAGTTGTAGGCCAGACACTCACCTCTCTGCTCAGCTCTTCTCGGCCTCCGGCATACGTACTGAGGCTGGGGGTCAACCAAGGACTGAAGGAGAACTTGAAAGCAGACCTACTCCATCCTTAAATCAGCTTCATTTCTGGTTTCATTCCCCAGATTCCAAGGGCCATGATGACAGAAAATCAAGGGCCACACCTGGCCTCTGTGCAGTGTAACTGGGGTGCATCTTTGGGAAGACACTGGGTACATCTGAGGCTCCATTCTCTGCTTTTCCAGGGTTTCAGCAGCTCTGGGTGGCCCTTTGGCATCTTTTAAAGACCCTTCTACCGCTCGTGTACAGAGTACATTGTGGGCACTGGTGAAGGGCTAGAACGAGGAATAACTGGGCCATCCCCAGTGTTAGAATCCTGCGTTACTTTTTAGTGTCCTGCAACTTCCTAGGAAATAATTTTGTTCTAGCATTTACAGTGTGTGTGCATGCGTTGTATGTGTATTGTGAATCTGTATGCATTATTCTTGTCTATATTGTGTATATTGTGTGTTGTATGTGTGTGTCAGTGTGTTGTGTATATGTATCTGTGTAGTAGTGTTGTGGGATATTAGTTTAAGATGTGTTACATTTGTTTATGCTGTGGAACATTTGTTTTAATTATGCAAAGGTGCATTCTTTTATGTTGCAATTGTTTAACTCTGTGAAGCTGTGTTCCTTTGCCTGCCGGAAACACCTAAACACCTGATTGGTCTAATAAAGAGCTGAATGGCCAATAATAAGGTAGGAGAAAGAATAGGAGGGGCTGGCAGGCAGAGAGAATAAATAGGAGGAGAAATCTGGGAGAAAGGAAAGAGGAGAATGCTAGGGGCCACACCCAGCCCCATAGTCAGCCATGGAGTAAGAGTGAAAGGAAGATATACAGAAGCAAGAGAAAGGGAAAACTCCAGAGGCAAATGGTAGACAAGCTAATTTAAGAAAAGCTGGCTAGAAATAACCCAAGCTAAGGCTGGGCTATTATAATTAAGAATAAGCCTCCATGTGATTTATTTGGGAGCTGGATGGTAGACCCCCCCCAAGGAGTAGAAGAGTGAAAGAAACTAAGTACATGTCAGTGCTTTCTGTGTCTCTGTGTATATGTCTATGTGTGTATTGTGTGTATGTCTGTGTGTATTGTGTGTGTCGTGTATGTGTGAATGTGCCTGTGTTTATGTGTGTTCTGTATGTATCTGTTGTGTATTTGTGTGTCTATATGCATCTCTGCATATGTATTTGTGTGTTTTATGTGTGTATGCATGTGTATATTGTGTATGTGTGGTGTGCATATGTGTTGTATGTATGTGGTGTCTGTGTGGGTATATATATTATGTGTGTTTGTGTGTACTGTGTATGTATGTGTTATGTATGTGTCTATATGTGTTGTGTGTCTCTGTATTGTATTGGGCACCTGTGTGTATGACTGTAAATGTTTTGTATATGTGTGTGCATCGTTTGTCTGTGGGTGTGTTGTATGTTAGTGTGTCTTTTGTGTATATGTGTATATTGTGTGTGTTTTATGTCTGTGTGTCTTTGTGTTTTATGACTCTGTGTGTGTTATGTGTGTGTGCTGTGTGTCTGTATGTCCTTGTGTCTATGTGTCTGCATGTGTTGTATAATGAACTCATCCCAGGCCTTATGTGTGCTAAGTTTCATTTTCTTATTTGCAATCACGCTAATTTTCATATAATTTTAATTTTAGCTGTGTTCCTAGAAAATAACATGTTGCTTAATTTCAAATTAAAAGTAAATGTTTTGTAGGTGAATTTATAAATTTAAACAATTTACACCTAATTTCTTGGTTGTTTGAATTTGTGAGACAAGATCTTACATCCGAGCTAACTTTCAAGTCACCATGTAGCTGAGGATGTCCCTGGCCTCCTGATTACCCTGCCTCTCCCTCCTGGATTCTAGGATTTCAGGCATGCACCACGGCATCCACTTCCACTTCCTTTTGAAGGCAAAGTTCATTGTGTCTGCTCCTCCTGCTTTCCCTCCTGTCTCCCCACCTTTTCTGGACTGAAGTTTGGAAGCATCCTGTGCACTCTCTTTTTGTTCTTAGCGTCTTCAATTGGTGCCACGCAAACTCAGCACTATATCTTGCTGTCAGTCAGGTGAGCATCAGTCAGCCCTCCATAGTGTGCCCCAACAACAGTCTACTTCTGCTCCTGATAACAGCCCTTCCTCCTCCCCCTGTTGGCCTGGTCTCAGCTCCCACGCTGAGATCACAGGACCCTCAATGAATGGGTTTAGTACTGCTGTCTCCAGATGCCTATCGGTGAGTGTTAATTCTACTGGCTTCCTCTCTCACCACCATTCCCTTGCTCATATACACCTCTGAAAATTTTCAGCTGTGTGTGTTACATCTCTAATTCCAACTCTGAGATTGAGGCAGGAAGGGTCATCACAACTTCAAAGCCAGCCTGAGCTACAGAATGAGTTCCAGGCCAGTCTGGCCTATAGAGGAGAAATGTCTTTTTCTTAAAAAAAAAAAAAAAAACAGTTTCCCTGCACTAAAGTTCATCTGCTTTCACAGCAGACAGTCCGGACAGTAAGTGCTGAGCTCCTGCATGGCGTGAAATCTCTGTTGCTCGTGCTGTAAGGTCATCATTGCTCATCTGACTCTGCCTTCCCTCTTTACTCATAGCTTGCTGTCTTGCTGTGGGTTGCTCTGGGGTTTTGATAGTTTGCTATCTCCATAGATGCTCTGGGTCTAAACATTTTGAACATACTGCTCCTCTGTCTTCATTCGCTGCTGCCAGTGAGAGAAGTAGGGTGGCATCACAACCTCCTGTCCTCGGCAACTCTGCAAAGGTTGATTCTTGTGTGTGTGTGTGTGTGTGTGTGTGTGCGCGCGCACGCGCGCGCACGCGCACGTGCACGCACGCGTGCATGTGTGTGTGATACACATGTGTATGCAGAGGCCACAAGAGGACTGAGATGGGTTTTGTCACTAAACCTGGAGCTATTCTGGAAGACAGCAAACTCCAGCAACTCTCCTGAGTCCACCCCCATCACAGGGATGACGGGGCTGTATGCAACCAAACCCACACAACAAAGACTGACTTTTTATGCACATTCTGGGGTTTGAACTCTGCTCCTCAATATTTCACAGCAAACAGTGAACTCTCTGAGCCACCTCCTCAGTCCTGATTCCCTTTTCTTGGTTCTAACTGTTCTCTTCTAGAACACTTCCTAAACACATTAGGCCTTCTGGATCTTCCCTCCGCTTCTCTGAACTTTCATTGCTAGTCGCTTAATGTATTTCTGAACAAAACCAGGTTCACAGGAATAGAGACAGCCAAATGGGCCATGATGACAGGACCTTGTGTGACCAATGGCTTCCCTGAAGTCTCAGCTCCAGCTCCAGACACCTGACTTTCCTGACCTTTACATTTGTAAGTTTGTGCATACCAGGGCACATGATCCCCTGAACTCTTCCTTGATGGGTGGGAGGCTACTGTGTTGGCGGTTTCTCTCTCTGTCCCCCTCCCCCGTGCTCGAACAGCACCCCACTCATGATTCTATAATGAAGCTTTCTACCTACTTTCCTGAGGTTCCTCTGTCTGCTTCTGTCTTTTGTGTCTTCCCCACAATGTCTAGAGGAGGTATATGTGTAGATCATTTACACACTTTGATACATTCAGTGTTTCACACACAGCAGTGATCAGAGTTTCACACACAGCAGTGATCAGTGTTTCACACGCAGCAGTGATCAGGGTTTCACACGCAGCAGTGATCAGGGTTTCACACGC
>LOJH01009321.1:5764-28581 GCA_001685095.1 Ellobius talpinus
GATAGATAGATAGATAGATAGATAGATAGATAGATAAAAAGAAGTATCCATTACTCTGGCTCTGTCTGCATATGCTTCAAACTCTCCAGGCTTTTGATGAACTTAGCTGCTCCTGAGTGATGTCCAAAGGGCAGGGTCTAGTTAAATGGTTAATTTCCATGGGCCAGGTATTGACTGACTGGAAAGTATCCCATGGGAAACTTTCCTGAGATCTCATAAACAGTCCCCCAGGGCTTGGGATATAACTTAGTGGCAGAGCACTGGCCTAGCACACAGGAGGCCTTGGATTCAATCCCCAGTATGACAGAAAGACAAAGACACAAGCTTTGGAGTCTGTCAAGCCTTGGCCTGTATTCGTTCTTGAAAATTAGAAAAGGTCTTGAACTCTAGGAACCTCCAGTTTGTCTGTGACACAAGGCTCATGTGGTTTATCTTGCAACACGCCGCTAGGGATCAAATGCAAAATACTATATAGAAATGCTTAGTTTGTATGGGGCATAGCACATAGGGTTTGATCATTGTCGGGCTTCTTCCTTTCCAAATGTGTACCAGCACGAGTCTGTTCAAACCATCAAAAGAGTGGGCATACTCTGGATGATGCTATTATATGGACTTTCTCCACATGCCCACTAGACCTCCATACTGCACCCTCAGTGCCTGCAAGCAGGCTTCCAGAGAGAATCCCATAAGGGTGGCAGCCTGGAGTTTGCTAGCCCAAGGATAGGAGTCTTTCACCATGAGATTCAGTGACTTTCCTGGAGTCAACCAGACAGTCAGAGACACCCACTGAGGAACCAGCCTCTGTCTTTACACATTTATGGTTCCCAGAGTCCTGCTCTCTAGAAGCTGAAAAGACAGAGACCCTCTGCCTACCCTGAGTAGGAAGAGTGGTGAGCTAGAGAGGGGCAGCCCCAAGCTGGCATTCGGAGCCTACTGTACTCTCTTTTAGTGCTGGTAACTCAAGGGCCTTTCTGCACTGGTGTTCCCACATTGACTGATGGGAACCTTGCAAAGGCCCACCTTGAGAAGACCAGGAAGAGAATGGAATTGGGTACCCAGAGCAGGGATGTGATAAACATCTGTTTGTCTTTTTCCCATATTCTTGATTACCGCGGAAGTTCTGACTCTATGTTAGGATGGGTCTGACAGGCCAGTGCGTGAGTTCCAGAAAAGAAAAGGAAAAGCCATCAAGACATCTTGCTGAGACACCTTTGCAGGCAATCTCAGAATGCTGACTGACCTGGTGCACGTCGGCCTGGCAGACAGACCGGGTCCTCTGTGGGGCTGCCGCTCCCTGACGCATTTACTCTCTAATTGTGCCTGGGAAACACTTTCCTTTGTAATTCACAGGACAAAACCTGGATCCCGAGTGCTCAGAGACCTTGCTATTTTAATGTCATTTGCAAGAGTGATGTGTCTCTCTTTGGGAGCACACATATAGGCCTCAGGGCAGCAGAATCCAGACAGTTGAGCTCTCAGCCATTTCCCCTGGATATCTTTTTGCTATTAATATTCTGTCCCTTTCTTTCGTTGGTCTGGATGTATGCAAAGCTCACAAAACTGTAGTTTTGATTCTGTTTTTTTTATTCTGATTTCCAAGTCTGGCCTCACTTGGACCAGATAATAGTTGAATGAGCTCGGGAAAGCTGCACTAATTAATTCACTGAGACTCAATTTTCTTTACTGTAAAATGGGAACTTGGAAACTAAACTTACCGGGTTACTCTAGGCACCATGAACTTTACATTGATATTGATTTGAATTCAATATTATTTAAGTGTGGTAGAGCATTCTGTGGTGATGGTGATGACAGGGGAATTGTTCAGTCATAAAAGTTGCTTCTAGAATGTACTTTTGGTGTTGGCCCTAAACTTTTATTTACTCGGAGGGAGTCCGCAGAAAGGTAATTGGCTCGTATGCCTTCCCCATTGATTCAAATTAAACTTCACTCTCATCTGGCAGTGGAACACTTGGCCTCTGCCTCTATCAGAGAGAGCATTTTACATCTGTAGGAATACAGTATCCATTAAAATTATCTGTTTCTCTGGCACTTAAAGCTGTCGACGTAGCCTTCTTGCTTTATGCCCTGGCTGACTTATACAACCCCACTTTGCTGAGACTATGGGACCATGTCTGAGTATTTGTGAAGATGAACGTTTTATTTTAAGAAGTAAGGCTTATGTGTGATTCAGTTCCAAGTAGTTCATATCAGCTATTCAATGTTTGCTACGGTGGAGCATTCAATAGGGCAAGAAAATGGAGCAAGGCAAGGCTGGCGGCCTTCTGGAACTTACGGTCCAGCATCTTTTTGCTTTGTTTGTTTTTTGTTTTCTATCTTATAAATAGTTACCTAATTTTTAATGGTTGGCCAATGCTAATACCTACAATATTCCCAGCCCTGGGACATAGGAGCAGAAATGAGAAGACCTGGTCCCCTCTCCTTAGGGGAGGGGAAGGAGATACACCTGAAGCAGGCAGGAGCTGATGTCGGTCTGGAGCCCCATAGCCCTTAGGTAGGATGCAGAGGGAGAGCGTGATCTATATCTCATTATGTCTGATGGCCACTGCTACAATAGCATACTTGGACCAGGCAGTGAACAGGCAGGAAAGGCGGACTCAAAATATACAGGAGTGTGAAGGCTTTGTCACACCAAATGGCAAACGTTGTTAAAGAAAAATGAGCCTGAAGATATGGGATTTCAGGAGAGAAGGAGAGTCGTTTGGCCTGGGGAGTCATGAGGGGCTTGAAGAAAATAATAGTCTTTGCCAAAAGTCTTGAGGGCTGGCTGGACACTCCTGGGATAAAGACCCAGACCCAGAGGACATTGGATAGTGCTGGCCATGAGCAGAGTCACTGTGAGGAGAAGGTTATGAGTTAACTGTGAGTGGCCTGATCAGGAGAGGAGGAGACGAAGTAGGAAAGGGATCAACAGAGCTCTTCCATGTCCTGTGGGAGCTTCTGCTTCGGTGTGCAGGCAGAGGAGCACAAGGTAGCTTTGGAGTCAGGTTCTACTTCCGAGCGGTGGGACTTTTGGAGAACTTGTTGGTGACACTCGCTATATTAGGAAGTCTCTTCCCTCACAGTGTGTTCCTGGGATAAGGCTCACGTTTATTCTCTCTGAGGGTGGCGGTTAATAATAGGCACCCAGTCCAAAGTGGGAAAGGAGAAAAACACAGAGAGATGTACATGAGAACGCACGTCTAATGAGTTCACTAAGCGATTCGGGTTTCTGATTATTCACAGCGCATCCCCCTCCCACCTGTGTAAAAATCTTTAGAGATGCTGGAGCCTTGCTCTCCCTTGAGGCTTGCAGGAGCAGAGGTGGGTGGGTGATGTGACATATGCTGTTGGTGTGTGTACGAGGGCGTGGGGATGCTATCAAAGATGCAGGAGCAACCCAGAGCCTCTGCCATACCTCTGACCCAGTGAACTGGAAAGAGATGACCATAGACTCTGAGCCCCAAGCACCTAACAGACACCAGATAGCATGATCTCAGCCAGAGCTCCCTCCTTCAAGGAGTCTACAGGTTACTTTTCTCCTTGCTTTGATGAAATCCCTGGCAGACACAACGTTAGGAAGTAAAGGTTTCTTTGGGTTCATAGTATAAGGATATGGTCCATCATGGCAGGAAAGTCCGGCAGTGGGAACACAAGGCCACTAGTCACATGGTATCCACAGTCAGGAAGAAGAGAGAAATAACATTTTTTTAATTGTGCCCCAATACCTTAGACTATGAAATGATACTGCTAATGTTTTGACTGGTCCTTCTTATCTCAATTAATCCAGTCTAGAAACTTCCTCACAGATATCCTCATAGCCGATTACAGAAAATGTCGAGTTGACAATTAACCATCATAGGGTCTTGTTATACCGCCCAGGCTGCCCTGGAACTCATGAGTTCAAATGATCCTTTGGCCTCAGCCTGCTAAGTAGCTGGGACTACAGGCATATGAGCCGTGATGCTCACTATGTAACCCTAAAGGCAGCTGTTGACAATGACAGCCATTTACAGTGAGCTCTGCTGTGGGGAGCCTTCTGTCCGTGCTCATATCTAGGAGTGGAGGAAGTTAAAATTATGCCAATGGAGTGTTCTTTTCAAAACATGTCCTACTTAGGGTTTCTATTGCTGTGATGAAAAGCGAAGACAAATGTCACTTGGGGAAGAAATGTATTTATTTGGCATATGCTTCCAAATCACTCTTCTCCAATGAAGGAGGTCAGAACAGGATCTCACACAGGGCAGGAACCTGGAGGCAGGCGCTGATGCAGAGGCCATGGAGTGGTGCTGCTTACTGGCTTGCTCAACACAGCTTGCTTGGCCTGCTTCCTTATAGAACCGAGCAAGGACCACCAGCCCAGGGATAGCATCACTCACAATGGGCTGGGCCCTTCCCCATCAATCACTAATTAAGAAAATGTTCTACAGGTGGATCTTATGGAGGCATTTTCTTAGTTGATGGCCCCTCCTTTCAGATGACTCCAGCTTGTATCAAGTTAGCATAAAACTAGCCATCACCGACCAAAAAGGAATGGCACAGCCCTTCCTTCTCCATGTCTTTGTAAGGGAAAGGTGATAGACTTCTCATAGGTGATACACATGTTGGGAGAGGTCTTTGTAGGTTTGGCAATGGGAACATCCTTCCTCCCTCACATCCTTAGTACGGGTGCCGCCCACTTCTCAGTGGTGGATCAGATCCAGCTTACAGCTACCCCAGCCATCCTTTCCCTTTGACTCCTCACTCCTCTCCCGCCACTCTCCAGTCAACCTGGGAACATCTCAACCAGCCATTTGCATGCTGCAGATAGCGGAGGGGCAGGAACACATCCCAGCCCTGTGCTGCTGTGTATCTGCCAGGACTCCCTGGAGCATCTGAAGGCATGGAGGTTTCTTCTAGGAATGGTCCCTTCCTGACCCCCATTTTATCTGTCACATTTGAAACCTAAGCAGGTGGTTTTCCACGCTCACTTTCATTCTGTAGAATCCCTTACGCGTGTCTACTGTGTCAGCTGTATACACTTCTGGTGGACATAGTCGTTTAAGGTACTTCAGAGTATTCAGGCACTGTGAAGGCTCCTTACTGGAACAGAATCATTCAGGTAGGTCTGTCTCTCTACCTGTCTCTATGGATATATAAGCCAGCTATATGTCGGTCTCAGGAGCTAACATATATATGAATCTCATCTCATACTCACAGATTTACATCTGTGCAATACGCATTTTGAAAGAAGAGATTTATTTGGAGGGACTGGTTCATGCAACTGTTGGGACAACCAGGTCCAATATCTACAGGGCAAACCGAGCAGCTTGGAAGTTCAGGCAGAATTTCCACGTTGAATCTGGAGGCGTAGAAATACTTCTCTGCCTCTCTCGGGAAACAGTGGCCCTTTCTTTTGTGGCCTCTTGTGGACTGAGTGAGGCCTGACTGGCTGAGGTCTACTCATACCAGGAGAATAATCCGCTTTGAGTCAACAGATTATCGGTGCCAGTGGTATCCACAAACGCTTTTACAGGAACTCCTGACTAGAACCAGGTGTGTCCACACGAAACCCTAGAGCTTAGAAGGGGCTGACTTGACTGATGGGTCCACAAACCCAGGAAGTTCTCACAAGCCCTGGAGCTAGAAAGGTGGCTGGTATTTCTGAGGAACAGCTCCATCTTCAGCTGGATGGAGAGCGAGCCAGATGGACCTGCTGGAAGTTTTGGTCCCCGATTCACGCAACTGTGCTTGCAGATGCCTGACCGCTGCTCCCATGTGCTGAGTGCACGCTAAGCTTGGGATAGGCTAGGACACAAGAAAAAAAGCTTTGAGTTTCAAGAATTTGTAATCCCACATTCTAGTAGGTTCTCCATACTGCACCTCGGTGCATAAAACAGGAACTTGGACTTGGATGGAGGGTCGTTACGGGAAAGTGAGCACATTCCACTAGAGCCCAGTGCATCTCAAGCCTTTGCCAATCTTGCATCCATCGGAGAATCCAGTATCAGCTGTAGAGTAACAAGACTGTTAGCCACGTCACCTTTTGCGGTGCTCACCCCGTGACAATATGAGTGAAGGAGACTGAGGAGGTGCAGAGACCAGATTGAAGTCGTTCTGGCTTACCAAGTCCCTGAGATGATGATTCTCATGGAAAATACCCTTCGTTTTCATTCCAAGGATCTTAAGAAAGTGTAGGGAAAGGGTTCAGTGGGTAAAAGCGCTTTCTGTGCAAAACTGAGGACCTGAGTCCAATCCCTGCCACCCACAGAAGATCGCGTCTGTGATGGGTCATGCATGTGTAATCCAGACCTCCTGCAGTGTGGTGGGAAGTGGAGATGAGAGATCTTCCCAGAAGCTCCGAGGCCATACAGCCTAGAATGCTAAGCAGCAAACAGAGCAAAACAGACCATGCCTAAGAGCAAGGTGGGAAGGTAGAGGCTGTCTTTCAGGAATTGTTCTTTGACTTACACAGGTGTGTCTGCACTTACACCTCTCTCTCTCTCTCTCTCGTGCACACATGCACCTACACACATGTTAATAATACATATCTCGGGGGCTGGAGAGATGGCACAGTGGTTAAGAACCCTGGCTGCCTTTCCAGAGAACTTGGGTTCAATTCCCAGCACCCACATGGCAGTTCACAACTGTCTGTAACTCCAGTTCCTGGGGACCTGGCACCCCTCACGCAGACTTAAAATGCAGGCAAAACAACCAATGCACACAAAATAAATATTTTTTCAGATATATATCTTGCTAGAGCAGTTTGTAAGCCCAGAGCTGTGAGAGCAGCGGCTTCTTGTCCCAGTAGCCTGCTAGGAGGTACTGAGTCACACTGGAGTGTGCTTGTTGAGAGAAATAAGCTAATTCAGAACTCACTTTGGGCTACCACCCGGTCCTTTCCTTTCTCATCTACGTGTTTGTGGTCACAGGGTTTTGGGAAGGGTTTGGCGACCCTTTTCACTGTTTAAATACTCTCCTTTTTTGGTAATAAGACAAGAGTGAAAGAACCAGACGGCTAAAGCAGCGGCAAGCACCGTAGGAACCTGGGAGGTACGATGAGGAGGCACAGCCTGGAGGGGCACGGATAGGGCCAGAGACATAGTTGGTGGGGCCCAGTGAGCAGGGCTAACCTGGAGTCCCTCATTCAAACCTTCGGACTTTAAAGACTTTCACAGCAGAGCAAAAGGCTGAGCCCAGGTTAACCCAGGCTTCATTTGTGCATGTGGGACAGACACAGAGGAACCCAGCCAGGATGGGGAACAAGACTACCCAGTCAGGCAGTGTTTGGAAACTCAAAAAGAGAGGCAGGGTTTTACCAGCAGAGCGTCATGGGGGCTGTCTGGAAGGAGAGTCAGCTAGCGTTACAATATGAGGATGTGGGAGTTGAGTCATGAGAAAGCTTTGTCTGAGGTGATGCACAGAAGGAAAGATGAACTGAACAGGGCCTGCCAAGAGCCTGTGACCTGCGACTTTCATCAGCTCCTCCTCAGAAAGTCACAGGGATTTCAGGCCCACGGACTCCCATTTGGGACACAGCCTGGTACATCCTCCTTTGCCGGCTCACCTGCCCTTTGCCCTAACTCTCATCCCCTGATCTCCCAACAGTGCCATAGGGCAGGCCAAACTAGCTCCCGTGAGGTCCCTGCAAGGTCAGCTCCTAGCTAAGAGGGGGATAGTCCTGAGACACACCGCACTCATCAGCCCACAGGCCTTTGTGGCTCTGAGACAACAGCCTGTGTGAGCCTCTGCCAGCTCCTTCAACATCTCCCACGTTGTCCTTCTTGTTGTCATTCCGTGTGTGTGGAGAAAGCCATTACAGGGGTTTGGTGACAGGCTGTTTGAACTCTGACAGACGGCCTGTTTCCTCTCAGCTGTGGCTGTCTCTGTCCTTGCCAGCAGAAACTGGGCAAGGGAACCCCCTTCTTTCTCTGGGATGGTTTCCTGTTCCTCTACAACACTTCTGGTAAATCGTCTGGGACGTCGAACCATCAACAGCATCGCCATAAACCCTTTCTACGGATCCATAAACGAGATCCCGCTGAGAAGGCGCATTAAGCAGTGACTTGGGAAGCATTCGGGGCTGTTTATTTGCCTGGAAATGTATCAGGCAGGGCAGTGGAGATGATGGTGTGTGGAGCTGAGGCAGCCCTCTTGTCTCTGAGCAGAGAGAGAGGCCCCTACAGGTCTCAGATGCAGCCAGAGGCCTGTGGAGCAAAGCTGGGATGGAGCTTCCAGCCGAGTGCCTCCCTGTTCTCCAGAGTAAAGCAAGGCATAAAAGATAAGAGACATACTGATGTTTTACAGACAGCAGGCAACCAGCTTACTCCCAAGTCAGGTCTTCTGCTCCTGAAACATGATCACCACTAGATAAATGCTTAAAATTCTCAGCTATGCATCTCTGAAGAAGCCTTGACTTCCAGGGACCTCGATTTCCCCATGTGAGAGTGGATGACATCATCTGTTCTTTGCCCAAGACTGATAAGAAGAAGCTGAGAGCAGCATTCATGTGGGGTGGATCACATGAGCTCTCTGAACCCATCTTCTCACCCCAATAGTGAAAGATTTTAGCAGGGTTTGAAGCCCTAGTTTTATCACTACCTGGCATACACAGAAATGTCAGCTATTTTCATCATTGCCATTACCTTCATCATTATTGTTGGTACCAAATAAGCCCGTAGTAATTATTATTTTCTTTCCTGTTATTATGGACAGGAGCTGCAGTGTAGCTGAAATAAGCATTCTCAGCATTAGCAGACAGGGCTGTAAATCATGGCTGTGCAGTTCATGGGCAGTGTGAGCTTCCCAAATGTCTGAGGCTTGTTTAGCATCCAAGAAGTAGCGTCGCAATAAACACCTTGAATGGCTGCTTCTGATGACGGCGACGACCCTAGCCTGCCGTGTCACTCGTGCTGAAAACGTTAACACAAGTGCTCCTTTCATCCTCAACTGTTATTCTGAATGATTCTAAAGTGAGGCGCCCCTCACTCCCAGCCGAGAGCCAGACAGCCCTCTCTGTGTTTGTTGCAACAGAGCCATTGCCTGCAATTTAGACAGTTTGCATCATGCATGTGTTTCCAGCCTGTCTCTGCGACAGAGGCATGATGAAAAAGCCGCCAATCTGCCTGACCCAGGGAGCTCGCTGCAGTTGGTAACAAAAGCTTCTGCAGGTAAACACTGAGAGCAAACACTTGCATTTGGTTGTGGTCTTGGCTGGCTCTCCTAGAGACTGCAGAAGTGGGCTGTGTCCTTTAGGCTCCCTACCAGCTCCGCTGTGATTGTGATCTGCCTACCCTGCAGGACCCTCTACTGTAGAAGGTAGGTGGTAAACCATACAGGGAGGGAGTTAGACCCCAAGCGCACAACCATGGGTGGAGGAGCCTTTAGCATTTTGGTGAAAACATCTGCCAATTCACAGAGTGAACCCAGCCATGATGATTGCCTACCATAGACTAGGGAACTCGGAAGAAAGATTCAGGATGGGACAGAGAATGCCATCGGCTTTACAAAGACTTATCGTCCTGTCTGGAGTCACGACAGGGAGTGAGGGTTGATTCTCAATTAAGACATATGTGTCTGGGCGGTGCAGGAATATGTAATCATGCCTGTCTTAACTATCTACCTGGTGGGATAGCTTACCCCTGTGCTCTTCTCCAGAGGAGGACATTGTCAGTCAGCATGATGCTCAAATCCTCACACCAACTTGTGTATTGCTGGGCATCTTATTGGTGGGTTCCATATTGCCCATTAGTGGAAGAAAGTTAAGCTGTGCATATTTCACTGCTTTTTGGGGGTGGGTGTCTACGGTGATAATTATTTTACGTAGAAAAGCCTTACTTAAGTCTTAATAATTTAATTGCTTTTATTGTTGATTACCAAACAAAAACAATAAAATGAAGTGTGCTATTCATTTAAAAACTTCCTTCATATGCTCTGGGCCATTTAATTTCTGGGTCCCAGAGACTGAGCAATGAACACACAGTTTTGTTTGCTTGTTTTTGTTTTCCCAGATGAGTTTTGTCTTGGAGGGCAATGAAATGGTGAAATAGTGGGCGGCTTGTTATGTCAGAATAGTATACTTGCTTAAGGACAGAGGATTGATTGGAAGTCAAACATTCCACAAAGCCGCTTACTGTTCTCTGAGTCTAGTTGTTTAATGCCCCTAAGCCTCAGTTTTTCAACCTGTAGAATGGGAATGATAACCATTCCAAGTCTACCTACTGAGGTTTTGGTCAAGATACTGAATTAAAGCATGCATAATAACTCTTGGCACTATTTTAGACATGCCACCAAACTTTCTAAGGACCGTAAGACTACAGCCACAGCCGTGGCTAATGTGTTGATGGTGTGGGCTCAGAGACTTCTGTGACAACCTCTGTGATAACCTCTGTGATGAGCAGCCATCCAGCACCCGCTGGTCCACCACCATCCCTAGGGTACCAAAGGCCCCATGAAGGTCTGCACCCTCCAAGCTGGCAGACGAGAAGGCATCAATGCGTCATTAATTATTAAGGGATTTGTGTGAGCTTGTTATTAAACACAGTTAGAATTAAAAATTTAAGGACATAAGCTTACTTGTAAATAAATTATGTTAGAAACAAAGAGCAAGCTCTTGACACTCACCGTTCCCAGTTCTTTTATTGCATTACCGAACTCCCGAAGCCACACATCTGTTTTCTCTGGGTGGTAGAAACAGAAAGACAGCTGCTTCTGCTCCGGTCTTCCCAGCTCCCTCTGATAACTTTACTGATTGCCTGAAGTCAGCTGTGGCAGGAGTGTTTACACCACAGGAATGAGCAAACCCTGTGAATCAGCACTATTTCTTCACTGTCTGCCTTGCTTTTCCTTCAGGGGGACAGTAGTTAAATATTGACTAGCATGAGCTTGGATGAAGCTTCCTAACATGCAGGGCTGCTTCGTTGTGGGGCGGGGTCTGGTGGAGAGCTGAGGTGGGTCCCCTTCCAGCTGACATTCTTGTTAGAATTTACGGCGATTTTGTTGTTTTGCTGGTAAATAAATACATGGTTTGCGATGATGGCTTGGTAGGGTTTGTAGCCTCTAATTCACAGTGTGCAGAACACCAGAGGCCCTGAGGAATGTGTTATTGTGTAAAATCAACTGTCTTTGTATTCAGATCAGGGTTTTTTAAATGTCATTTCTCAGATAGGACCATTTCCCTCCAAGCATTAACCAGTTTTGGAATACTTAAACTGTTCTATGGAGGAAATTCAGCCTCACAGATGCATCTGACTGAAATTTCCACACCATAGGAACAGGCTAGTGTTTTTGTTGTTATTGTTGTTGTTGATTTTTTTCCTAAGTGATTGATAGAAGGTAAGCAGCTGTTGATATGTGGGCTAGCATGAAAAGCTTCCAGAAACCTTTCTATGAATGACCATCCACACACACAGGAAGCAACTAGGGGAATGTCAGCCAACTTCAATGCAGGACCCAGAGAGAAGAAAGAAGAAAGGAAAGAAAATAACAAGAAGCCATAGGAAAGGCCACTGTGACATGCCAGGGCATCTGTGACACTCTAGAGCCACTGTGATACTCCAGGGACACTGTGACACTCCAGGGCCACGTGACACTCCAGGGCCACAGTGACACTCCAGGGCCACGGTGACACTCCAGGGCCACTGTGACACTCCAGGGCCACTGTGACACTCCAGGGCCACTGTGATACTCCATGGTCACTGTGATACTCCAGGGCCACTGTGATACTCCAGGGCCACGGTGACACTCCAGGGCCACGGTGACACTCCAGGGCCACTGTGACACTCCAGGGTCACTATGACACTCCAGGGCCACTGTGATACTCCAGGGCCACTGTGACATTCCAGGGCCACTATGATACTCCATGGCCACTGTGATACTCAAGGGCTTTTAGAATTTGAGGCAGAAAATCAGTTGAACCTGTTGACCCCTGGACAACTTGATTGACATTTTATGTTCAGTTAAGCTGCTGTTTAGGTTCTGCTTGTATCATTTTGATGAGCTGTGTGCTCTGAGGTAGGACAGGGAGACTTCTCTGGGCTTCATTTTTTTTAACCATCTTAGAAAATAGAAACTTTAATGCTTTTTCCCATTGTTTATTGCGTGTATTAAATGAGATAAAGTTATGAAGACCCTGGATGGTTGAGTTCCCAGGAATAGTCACTCGGCCTGCCCTATCAAGCCAGGACAATCATTCTAAAGTCTTGGGGAACTCACAATGCCTCTAGAAATGAGCTACTCTGAATAGGAACATTTGTCTTCGTAAGTTGTAGACTTTCATCTTTCAGTTGTGTCTTTGTTTAAATGTAACACGAAAGTCTTCCAGTGGACCTGGTAGGGGCTTATTTTTGGAGGTGATGCTGGTCTTGGTTCTGTCATTTTGGGGACAGACCCAATATCAGCTGCAAGAGGCTGTGTGGAGCTGTGGCGCACACCTTCAATCCCAGCACTTGGGAGGCAGAGTCAGGCAGATCCCTGTGAGTTCAAGGCTAGCCTGGTCTACCTAGTGAATTCCAGGACAGCCTGGGCTACACAGAGAGACTCTGTCTCAAACCTGTGCTCCCCAAAGGAGTTGTGACTTCCTTGATTTTGAAAATCTCAGTCTCTCTCTCTCTCTCTCTCTCTCTCTCTCTCTCTCTCTGTTTCATGTCCTGTTCTACTCTCTCCATGCAGAACTATCCAAAGTGGTTTATAAAGTGAGCTCAGTGTTTTATAAACTCTACTAGCCTGAAAGAAAATTATTTTAAAAGTCCATTTTTATCATCTCGCATTAGACCGCAATTTCCTAGGCAAACTGGAATGTAGGGCAGTGTTGTGTGAGTGGAACAGCAGCCATGCGGCCAGAGGTTAATAACTCCCATCGCCCAGTCCTGAAAGAAAGAAAAGTCGCAGTTGTCACTTCTGCTCTTGGCATTTGTTTCTGTCGCCCCTTGAAGCGAACAAAGCATCTTTGTACAGTATAAAGAGGCCTCCATTTGTCTTTCCAAACGTTTCCAGAACTGAGCCTCTCTCTCCATCTGGGGAGGGCTGGGGGAGGGTGAATAGTGAGGAAGAGAAAACTTAGAAGCAGTGCAAAGTGAAGAACCCTGGCCATTGACCATAAACTACATTGCCCCCAACTCCCTCCTGGGGCAAGTGTCAAGGAGCGACGAGAAACAAAAGAGACTCCTGCAGCACAGAGAACCCGCTGCTACCATTGAGCAATATACTCACTGACGTGGTAAAATGCTACAAAATGCCCTTGAACTAGGAAGGGAAACCAAGAGTACTTTAGAATCACTCTGTGCACGGTGATTCTCAGAGCAGACCCCTCTGCCTCAGCAAGTATGCCTGTTTGTCTGTACCGAAGTTGCCCACTGTTAGGTTGTTGCTTCTCTTGCAAGAACTGTTGAATGACATCAAATCCAGCCTTCTCTGTGACTTGCAACTGTGCACCTCTCCAGCAGCCCCAGTGTTGCTCTTTCATTCACGTTCTGTTGTGCTGTAACCTGTTTTTCCTCCAACTATTGGTTCACCAACCTGCTCTGAGTCCTGGGAGATGCTGGATGAGAATCACCAGTGCCTGGTCTTAAGAAAAACAATAGATTTTAGGGATTGTTTAAAACATAGCTCATAATAATTACTGTTTTAAGTCCTGCTTGGGGCCTGCATGTAAGCAAAGCTTGATGTTGCTACCAGGGATGAACCCTGGCATTTTTAATCCTTTTCAGATCCATTCAAAATGATCTTTCTGATGCATTAAGTTCATTTCATGGCTCATGAAAGAGATGCAGCTTCCCACTGGAAATCCCTGCATTTTGGACTTTAATGGGTACACAGATCATGTAGGTGTTGATAAGTGGCAGGTTCTGACTCATCAGGTCCGAGATGGGGTCCCCGATTCTTCATTTTTAACAAGCACCCATGGGATATGGGTGGGATTTATCTTCTGGTAATACCTTAAGCACCCAGGTTCTCCGGGGCAGGCATTGTTCAGTACCAGGGACAGAGTCAACCCATGCCCTCCTTTTCCTTCCCCCAACCCAAATGCCTGGCTTCTCAGCAAGATCTGTGTTACCAATTGATTGCTACCAATTGATCAGGAAGCCAAGGATCCTTCTAGAGGCTGCCTAATGTTGTAAACTATAATTACTCTTCCACAAAGGAAGCGTCTTAGTCTTCAAGAGTGAGCATCTCAGAGCAGAGACCCTGCCAAGGAGTAGGGTAGAGGGGCAGGAATTGACAAAGCAGAGGAAGGGCCTTGCTTCTGGGAATTAGCTCAGCTCCTCATAACATCCTACCAACCTCTCTGGTTTACTTCAGCACCTGAAGCATAAATCTAATTAATATTAATCAATAAAAACCAGGAGTCAGATATCCGGGTAAAAACCCAGAAGATCAGAGAACAGGGAACAGCCATGGGTTGCTTCCTACCTGTCTTCTTCCTGCATCTAAAAGGGGCCTGAGATCCTATCTACACCCCACCTTATTACTTCCCTGTCTCTACCTCCCGAGTGCTGGGATTAAAGGCATGAGCCACCATTACCCAGCTTCTGTGGTTAACTAGTGGCTAGCTCCACCCCCTGATCTCCGAGCAAGCTCTGTTTGTGAGAACACAAGATCTCACACAAGTTCCTGCCTACTGAGTGTGTCTTTGTCTTTATTTGGGGTCATGTAATAAAGGGGCAGAATGCCCTGCTCACAGATTTGCTCTGGTGAGCTGCCCTCCTGCCTTAGTATACCACTAAGGTGGCAAGGCCTTTTCATTATTCTGTGCCCATGACTCACCTTTTATGAAACATTGTTGGGTTCCAGAGCGCATGTTACTAGGAACAGCTGTGTGTTTATCCCAGTCTATGATTAAACCAGTTCTTCTTGGTCCTGGCCATGTTATGATCACCTGGCAGCTTTTTAAAATGCTCATAGAGCGACCTCACCTAAGACCAGTTCCATCAGAGTATCTGAGTAGAAAGCCTGTTCCTAGTGTTGTTCAAAGTTCTCTAAGTGGCCTGGTCATGCGATGAAGACTGAAGATCATGGCCCGCTCCACATTCTCCGTGAGAATATAGACCAGGCTCCAGTTACCTTTGCCTCTTCTTCCTTTCATTCCTCAAACCCTCCCAGCACCTTGGACAGGGTGTCAGGCTCCATCCATATCTAATAAGCTGCCAGTGTAGCTAGGTGACCTACGCTAAACACCCACTTTGCTGGCAGAATGAAAGACTCCGGTGTTTGCTTCCATTGTTCCCCAACTCAACAGACTTGGGAGCAGACCTCACTTGCTTCACTCTGACTGGAGGGAGCTGAGGCTTAGAGAAGTTGGCTGGACCAGATGAGGTCACACAGCGACTGCCAAAGCCAGCATCTCAGCTTGATCCAGGTTGTGCTGGAGCTGTTTGGAACCGGCAGCGACAGGCTTCTGAGGCAAAGGAAGACCCAACATCACAGACAAACACTTTGTTTCTCTCTGCCATCACTTTTAGAGCTTTATGGAGAATATAGAATCCTGATTAGTATTTTTGTAGTATTAGTTTTCAAAGCAATAGTAGCCCTTAAGGAGCTTATTTGGTTTGGTGATTAGAGGATTGACTTCAGTTTCCCTTGAGGATGTCAAAGTCCATGGACACGCAAGTCTCCTAAGAACAATGATGTAGTATTTACTTGTAATCCATGTTAATCTTGATATTTAACCAAAATCCTTTATGGATGACTTCCAAAACCCCAAATTCTGTGCAAATAGGTGTTAGATGGATTGTTTAGGGGATAGTAAGAATTAAAAGTGGCCTGTACACACTTGGAATAGACATGGTTTTTCTTCAAATATTTTTAGCCCTGGTTGCTTGAGTTCTGAGATGCAGAACCCAGATAAGGAAGGTTGTATCCCTTGCCTCCCCCTTTTCCCACTTGAGTTTCATGATGTCATTGTGAGGCAGGCATTGGTCCTCCTACTTGGATGGGAAAGAAACTGAGGCTTGGGGAGATTAATTAGCCTACCTGTAAGGTTAGAGCCAGAAAGTAGCAAAGGCATATTTTAACCCAGGCCTTTCTGACATGAATTCCTCCTCCCCTTAAGTGCTCCGTCAATTCCTTATTTGCAGTATAATGTTAGTAAAATTATCTTATTTGATCCTTCAGCTTGCTACAGAGATGGGTGACATGGTGGCAGGTAGGTTCAGGATACAGGTACAACACAGATGTGAATGGGGCGTGGCCACCTGGCAAAGACTACACAGACAGGGCCCACAAACCAGGAGGCTGCTTGTGAAGGCAGAATGTCTCTACCTCTACCCCCTGCCCCAGTGGCCCCAGCAGCATTCCTGTAGTCATCCCAGGACAGGAGGAGGCAGGTCCCAGACCAGGCCATCCTCCGCCTGCCTCTGTTGTTGCCATTGGAGCTCCTTGATGATAGATGGCAGGCCATTCTTCGAGTCTGAAGCCATTATTCACGAAGGACAATGGCCCGCTGGAACATTGTAGAAAGAGCAGGAAACAGACAGAGGAGGGATTATGTGAAGCAAAGTCAAAGGGAAATTTAGAAGTCTTGTTTCCTGAACCTTGAAAGCAGCAGGGATGAAGCTCGCTGGAGCAGTTGTCTGTCAACAAACACGCTGAGAGCCCAGGCAAGTTTTCTGGCTTCTGGTGTCCATTACTAGCCAGCGTTGGAAGTGATTGTATAGGATTTAGCAGAGGATTACCCCTTTGGACAGCATTGCATGGGGATATACTTTGGTGTGGAGGGGAGTCTAGCATGTGTGAGATTTACTTTGTGGTGTAGAACTGGTGTAGGAAGAACCGGGTCAGTAACGCCAGAACCATCGGTAGGCGCTGCCTTTGTCGGGAGCACTGACCTCTGTGCACGGGTCTAAGAAGATAAACAGACGAATAGCTTTGTTTCACTTGGCTTGGGAATCCCTTTCTAAAATACTAGAAACCCTGCTGTGTAAGATGAGGAAAAGTTAATGCTCTATGTAGGAACATGGGATTAAAGATAATAAAGGCATCCGGTCAGAGACATAGGCTCTCAAGCCTGCTTCTTTGGCTTTGGCTTTGGGTCAAGAAACATCGCTGGCTGCACAATCTGATGTTTCCTGACAGTGGCCAAGGAGGGGGTTTCCAGAAGCAGGTGAATAGCCAGCCTTGAGCGGAACAAAGCATGCAGCTCCCCTACCACGAGGGCTCTGTGGCTTGGAAACTGGGTACCTCCTTAAGTGGAGGAGCCAGGTCACGCTTAGGGCAGGGTTGGCAGGGCTGGTGTGCACTCTGCCAAGCACTCAGTGTGACTTGGGTCTCCCCATGATGGAGGGTAGCCCTCTACTGAAGAACTGTTGAGAGCATGCCCTAATGTGTGCTTAGTGCTTGCCTGGGGGCATTCGGAGGTGCTATTTATTGGTCAGTGCTTAAGAAACTCATTTCTGGGACACCGTGGCCTGGAGTCCAGCTCAGGCCATGTCGTTTGCTCAACCTTGATTGGATGTATTCCTTGACCCCTCTGTAAATTTTTTTCATCATAACACATGAGACTATAGCAGTATCCAGACAGCTCAGCAGCTAAAGGTGCCAAGCCTAAGGACCTGAATTTGATCCCCAGGACACACATTGCAAAAGGAGAGAACTAACTCCTCTGAGTTTTCCTCTGACCTCCACATATGTGCTTTGGGATGCATCTACCCCACCAACACACACACAGACACACACACACACACACACACACACACACATACACACAGACACTCAAATGAACAGAAAAGGAATATAACAGACCATATTTCACAGAGAGGTTGTACATACTAGGTATGTAAAATAAATTAATACTTGTAGAGCATTAAATAAGCTAATATATTTAAGATATTAATTAAACTACTATGTAAAGTGTTAAATAATCAAAGATACAACAGTTGCAATAATATCTGACACGTAGTACTTTATGATTGTTTTGAGTTACTGTTTATGTGTGTGAGCAGATGCACGTGTATTTGTGGGTGTGTGAGCACATGTATGTAGATGAATGTAGAAGCCAAACAACGACCTTTGGTGTCTTTCCTCAGGAGCTATCCACCTTGTTGTTTGAGACAGGGTCTCCCATTGGGACCTGGGGCTAATCTCTTGGCCCAGATCAGCTAGTTGAGTAGCAGCAGTGACCCTACTGTCTCTGCCTTCCCACTGCTAGGACTTCAAGTGTCTGCCAGCACGCTTGAGGTTTTTATATGGATGCTGGGGAACGAACTCAGGGCCTTGCACTTGCAAGGCTGGACCCTTACTGAGTCATCCATCCCTTGAAAACTGATATGTAGTGAGATCTTGCAGGGTGTCCACCGCTGACACCAGGAACGTAGCAGGGAACACTGTATGGCCCTTCCCTAGCGCGCTCATAGTGGTGAGGACCAGCCGCGTAAATGAGCATTCTCCATGACAGGAAGTAGAGAGAGCGTCCTCTGAAGATGGTTGACAGCAAGCACTGCAGGGATTCGTCGTTGGGAGAGATAGAGACCGGTTTGCTGAGCCAAGGAGAACCTTCTGGAGGAAAGAGTACTAATTCTGAGGCTTAAGGACAGGGAGGAAATCCTGACCTGGTGATAGCAGACGCACCGCCCTGCCTCGGAGGTGCTCTTCGTGTGGGAATATATAGGGCTTTGCAGCCAATGAAACAGGAACAGCCAAGGGAGAGAAAGAATAAAAAATCCGGCAGCAATTTCCCAGAGTACTGGGGGACTCTGAGAAGGGACAGGCCATGGGGGTTTGAGTGACAGGGATGCTGTCCGCATGGAGGCAAGGTCGAGGGAGACTCTGAAGGGTTTGGATTATTCCAGGACAGTAACAGACACCATGAACAAAGGGGCAGAGGTGGGCTTGGGCAGCATGGTGTGTGTGTGTGTGTGTGTGTGTGTGTGTGTGTGTGTGTTATGGATATCTGTGTGTGTGTATGTGTGTGTAGTATATGGATGTCTGTGTGTGGTTGTCTGTGTGTGTGGTGTATGGATGTCTGTGTGTGTGTGTGAGAGGTGTATGAATGTATATATGTGTATGTGTGTGTGCATGTATGCACAGATTTGCATGGAAACTACGGGGCTCACTGGCAGGAATTTGGCCAAAGAGCTTACAGGATAAGCTTGAGGGGGCCGTAGTCCTCAAACCAGAGTAGCGAGTGAACTCGATTCCACTCTGAAGATCTTTATGGGCTCATAAAACTGTATATTGTGGGCTTGTAAAGCATCAACTCAGCCCTCAAAGTAGAATTAACAAGGTAGAGCAGAACAGAAGCAAGGTCCCAGGGACTAAATAGTGCATCTGCTGTATTTATCCTGTCCTTTCCTTTCGGTCACTTGTTTCTCACAGCCAGCCCCCAGGAGCTCTGCGGTGGGAGCGGTAGGACATCCGGCATTTAGCATGTTGGGCACAGCGCTGGCCAGTTGGCCTGTATCCTGTGGCCACTCTCCTATCGGCCTATGCACAGAAGCGGAGTTAGAGGTGTTAGTGGACTCGCAACCTCGTCCACTTAGGAAGCATGGGATAGTGGTGTACTGATCATTGCCAGATGCAGGTCTGGACCACCATCAGTTGCAAATGCCCAGTGTGCACAGGACGATCAGGGTGTTTCCGTTGTGTGGACTCCCCAACAGTGGCCGTGCTGCAGGTGGGAGTGAAGAGATGATTTATTCGAAGCCCACCCTTGCCTCTCCATGCCTAGGATAAGCAGAGATAGGAGAAGGAACCCCGCAGTCATCTGTGCCGGCTTCTAGCCCCCCCACCTGTGACCCTTAGCCTCTGCCCTTTCCGTCCTTCTAAAGTGGTGTTTCCCGTCTTCTTCAAAGCTCATGGAGAGGCAGTGTGGGGGGTACCCAGGCGGAACCTGGCAGTTCTTAGATCTTCAGCTGCTACTTAGCTTCCTTCCCTCCTCCGTTTGCTCACAAGAAAGTCTTTCAAAGAAACCTCATACCTTGCTCACCAGAGCTTTAGCTCTTCTTTAATGTCAGAGACCGAAGTCTCTCCTGTATTCATTCAGGTTTGGGACCATTTGCATGTTAGACTGATATCAAGGTGGAGGAGCTTGGTGAGTTCTCTCCTAACAGATTGGTTATTTGCGTGTGGGAATGGGTACTCTGTATTCCTTAGCACAGTGGTTTATAGAGCACACCTGTGTGCAGACTAAATCTGGGCACCAAGTAGGGACTGGTAGATGAGGCAGAGCCTCTTCGTTCGGCCAGAATGGCAGGAAAAGGCACCCACAGTGGGCATTGTGCTGGGTATATGCTACAGATAGTGGGGGCACAGGAACTGTGGTCCCCGGCAGCTTTATATCTGCTTCTGCATGGAGGAGTCGGGGTCAGACGCTCACAGGCTGACTCAGATGGGTCTTTCAGGTCAAGACTGAGAGAATCAGCTCTTCACAGCAAAAACATTGGGTGGGAAACAGTAGTTCTAGAAACTGCGAATGTCACTTCGAGAGTTCTCAGAGAAGGAAAACGATGCTGGGAGAATTCATGAGTACCCAAATGATCAACAGGACCCCAGCGTGTCTTTTCTTCTCTCTGGGGTGTCCCCATCCTCCTGGAGAACATTCCTTCCAGCCCCACAATCCGTGCCGCACAGTGTGTGGCTCGCAGCCTGCAAGCCAGTGTGAAGCCGGCTCAGCTCTCGGTTCTATTTGTCTTCTATTTATATTTGGAAGCCCGCTTCTTCATCTGTTAGAGCCGTCTGTATTGCGCGTCCTGGAAATGTCTGTTTACCTTGATGCGCTCTGGGCACGATCCAGGGTTATTAATAAAACACGGCAGCTTCCCAGCTGCCAGGGCTAAAGAACTGTTCTACAATCAGTGGCCACAGATGGGGGGCTCTACTTGCCCTAGTGAGAGCCCCCCACTCTCCACAGGCCCTATCTGACCTTAGGGACCACGGAAGCAGCCTGCTCGGGAAACACTGCAATGTTTTACCCTTCTCCATCCTCAGATGGTAGAACTCACATTTCTGTTCGTCCCTGAGACGGCAAAGAGGCAAGGTTTGGTTACACATTCTGGCTTAGCATTAAAAAAAATACCAATATCTTACCAAAATAAGTGTTTCCGCCATCTCCTAGAAAGCCTGATTGTCCATGGCAGGCCTACCTTCCCTTGTGGTATCCCCACCACTCTGAAGGCCAGAGTGTTGAATGGTGGCTACCCCTTGGTCAGCGTTTGCTGTGATAAACACTATAACCAAATGCAGCTTGGGGAAGAAAGGGCTTATTTAGCTTCAACATCATGGTAACAATCCATCCCTGAAGGAAAGTAGGCAGAGGCACTCAAGCAGGGCAGGAACTTGGAGGCAGGACCTGAAGAAGGGACTGTGGAGAAAGCTTTTTATGGCCTTGCTTCCCGTGACTTTTTCCGCTTTCTTTATTTTTAATTCATTTTTACATTTTTAGGTTTTTTTCTTTCTTTTTGGATCATCATATCCAGCCCAGGGTCATCTCCTCAGGGGTGTCACAGTGAGCTAGGCCCTCCCCCTTCAATCACTAATCAAGAAAATGTACTACAGACTCGCCTCCAGGCCAATCGGATGGAGATACTTTCTCAATGGAAGTTCCTCTTCCCAGATGACTTTAGCTTCTGCCAAGTTGACAAAAACCAACCAGTACCCACTTTCCTGGGAGCTTGAAGTTTGGTTTGCCAGTCTCCACCCTTCCCCCTCTCTTGTATTTTCTGTATGGGAAAGAGAGTTTACCTTCCTGGGCCTGTATGTGGTGAGGTCTCTCGGGAGATTATTACTAGGCATATATTATCGATAGACAGTCCCAGCGTGCAGTGATTCAAAATGAGAATTGTGTGCTGGTACAAAATCGACACAATCTGTAAAAATCACACTTGAAATGATGTGTGTTTGTCTCTTGCTAGGCTTGGGATAGACTATAGGATGGGCTTCCATAATGCTGGGCCGTGAAGGGAGGAGCTGTCAGTCACGCAATCAAAAGGAGAAACAACCAATGCCCCGCCGCGTGCAGTGTTTCTAGGCTAGAGTGGTCAGGTGTTCCACTGTGTGTACGTGGTGCATGTATTTTTACATGCAGATTCGCGTGTGCATACCCATGTGTGTAGGTATGCCTGCCTCTGTCTCTCCCTCTTCCTCTTCCCGTCTATGCACACTGCATAAACCCTTCCAACCACCAAGATCTGCATTACTACCCATTCCCTCGTTCTGACTTCACTGCTGCCTGCTGGAGTGGGTGTGGCTGTTCCCTTCCACAACTCTGGAGACCAAGGCTGAGGGAAAGAAATGACTGTCCTGTGTGATGGCTTCAGAGTCTCACCTTTGACGATGGCTCTGCAGAGTGGGCAGAGTGTGGTTAAGGGGGCAGCAGGTACCCGTGCTAGTGTCTGATTTAAGTCATACTTGCTAGGTAACCCTATTCAGGGACCAGTCCCTCTCCTTGGGAGTTCAGTTCCCCCACTGCAAAGTGAGGTTACAGCCTTAAGTCAGAGTTTCTTAATGTGAACACGTGGCCAGGAAGAAAATAACTGAAAGTTAGCATTTTCTCCCATATCAAATATAGGCAATAAACCACAATAGCATTAGCAGTTGCTGGGACTTGTTAGCAGGAAGATCAGATATTTTTGTATCCCATTATAGTTATTGGAGATGCCTCAAACTATCATTTGCGCTCATCACTACCTCAAGGTTATGATGGTTATTAGACGAGCCGCTAGATCTTGTTATGACTTGGAAAAGAAGTAAAAATAAAACAATCACAAAATTCTCATTTTAACATCTTGATAACTATTTCAGTATAATTGGTTTCCTTTGTAATCTGATTGGTTTTTATTTTATGCACTTAAAAGATGCGGGTTTCTTCCTTCCTTTCTTTTTTCTTCCTTCCTTCCTTCCTTCCTTCCTTC
>LOJH01009322.1:2098-16607 GCA_001685095.1 Ellobius talpinus
TCTCTCTCTCTCTCTCTCTCTCTCTCTCTCTCTCTCTCTCCCTGTGTGTGTGTATACATATCTGTATGTATATATCTTATCTGTGTGTCACTTTTTGCAAAGCCCTATTAGATGCAGGTGAAAGGGGAGAGAGTTGGTAGAATCAACATGGGAGGACCTAGCCATCTCCAGTAGCCAGTGGAAAACAGCTCTGTGGGTTCCATGTGATTAATCTGAATTGCCTCTTCACTGTGAGATGAACAAACCTTAAAAAGCCAGCTAATGTAAGATAATGGCTCCAACAAAACACAGCCTATGAAAAGGGCCATAAAAGAAAGTGAGGTTAATGGTTAATGATTATGATGCTGAAAATCTAGGAAGCAGCTTCCAAGCCCAATATATTTCAACTAAGAAAACCTCCACACCTTTCCCAACAACCTTGGGAGACAAAGTAGCAGCAATCACTCTTCCCACTTCACAGATGGAGACAAAAATCCTTGAAGATTATAATTTAAGCTAGCAGGAAATGATGCCTTCAAGGGCATCCAAAGGGCCTTATGGGTTTGGAGATAAATAAACATGACACACCGTAATAAGGTCACGCAGCAGGTGTGGTGCCAAGTCAGGATTCTGGCTCTAAGTCCGGGTTTCTCACCATGGTAACCTCTAGCGATATAGTCCTGTGGTTCTCCCAGGTTCCTAACATTAGTAGGGCTGAAATACATACATCAGGGTCTTTCTAGTTCTGTTCCACCCTCCTTCCCACTACGTCCCCTTGGCCTTGAAAGAACTGTCACTGCTCTTAGAGTCACTTCAGGTACTTGGCAAACCTATGTAGGAAGGATGGGAGAACCCCTACTGAGCACTCACGGGAAAACAAGCCCTGACATGGTCCATAGGACCAGGCTGTGTTCTCGAACTGGGCCAGGCATTTGTTGTTCTGAACCCACTCTGAGTGCTGAATAGAGAGAGAAAATGGGACTTTGTAAGTAGCTTGCCTCTGTGCCAACAGGGCGTCAGAATTTTCACTTCATCTGTATGGTACAAATGAGAAGGAAATAAAATGTCATGGTCTAGCAAGAGTCTATTAGAGCCTATCAGCTACAACATGGGAGTGCTGCACATCCTGACCACATTCAAGGCAGGATGGAAGAGCTACACCCAAACTCTGAGCCTGCGTTTCTGGCAGGATTCCTGCATTGTGCATCCACTGAATTAGACACCTACAGCCAACTGAACTATTTCTATTTTGTTGATGTGTGCTTACGTTTGTGTGTGTACTCTTAACCACCATCCAATCCTTCTGCCCCAGATTATTATTTGTTTTAATTAATAGAGTTTTTACAAAGCAAATTTACTCATAGCTCTAGAAATCCAGATAGTAATATAGAATAGATTACCAGCCCCCTCATTCCCCTTCCTATTCATTACTATGCCTTTACCTCTGAAAGAAATCATGATTCTCACCTATAACAAATGAAATTTCAGTGCTTGAACTTAGAGTAACAGAAATATATATATCCTGTACAAGTCTGTAGATCAATCATCATATAGACTTTTATCCAATATATAATTGAGAATGGAATGCTGGGTCATAGAGCAATTTTATCTGATATTGACATGCCATTTCCAAAGTCATTGTTTTAATTATCACTCAAGCTAAAACGTGTGGGTGTCCAGTCTGTATTCTCACTTAACTTCATAAGTTGTGTTTTTAATGCCATCTCTGTTGAAGATCAGTAATCATTTTTAAGTATTATATGTGTGTGTATTCAAGTGAAATCATACACTAAGCCTCAGATTGCAGCAATTGCCTTATTGCTGTACTCAAAAGCTGCCATTGCTTCAGGTAGTTCTCTTAATTCTTTATTTTAATTCATTTCCCAGCTTTCTGTTTTAAACTATGTAAAAATCCAAAGAAAATTGAAAGAATCCAGTAATAAACACTTGCACATCTTTCATCTGCTTGAGATTCACTGGTTGTTAACTGGTCACTTTACTTTTTAATTGTGTGTTAAGACAGGTGACAAACATCATGACACTTTATTCCCTAACATATAAGTGCATTTTTACTAAAAGCAAGAGCATTTCCCATATACAAAAATATTGTCTTATTTAAGCTTGAATATTGATAAGTCTATGCTTACATTTCCTTCATTTTTCTGACTGTGCCATTATTACTTCTTTTTTCTTAATTATAAAAACTTTTGGCTACCTTGCTATATTTACATCAGCTCCACCCATCTCTTTTTCTTTCCAACTCCTTCCCTGCTTCCTCTTTCAAATTGGTGGCCTCTTTTCCTTTAAATAGTATTACATACATATGCAAACTAATCTCTATATAAGTGAATAAATACATAAACACCACCCGTTGAGTCCATTTAGTGTTGTTGAAGTATGTATGTTTTTAGAACTGAACATTCAGTACTGAATAGCCAACTAGGTGACCTATCCCTGAAAAAGACAAATTTCCTCCCCTAGAAGCCATCAGTTGCCTGTAGCTCTCCATCTAGGGGTCTTGTGAGAGCTCCTCCACCCACATTAGCATATCAACTGTTTTGTCAAAAGCGTCTTCAACAAATAGTGCTGGGAAAATGAGATATCTACGTGTAGAAAAATGAAATTCGACCTGTATCTATCACCCTACACCAAGGTTAGCGCCAAATGGATCAAAGACCTCAATGTGAAATCTGAAACACTAAAACTGATGGAAAAGTGGGAAGGCCATACTCTACGAGATAAAGGTACAGAAGAGGACTTTCTGAATCGGCTCCCTTGTTTTTAACATTTCGGATTCACTCAACAATTGTATTTTGAATTTAGTTGACCCATCATTTCTTCTCTTTCAATCTAAACAGTAGGGGGTTCCCCTTGAAGGACACTGATATCACTTTGTCCCATGGAAATGCCATGCTGCAGAGTTCCTTGCTTTTTCATGATTAGCCTTACTTAAAATAGTTTTGCTAAGTACATCCCTACATTGTTTCTACTTAGACTGTTTCTGTTTTCTGGGGTGCATCACTAATGATACTTTTATTCCACCAGGATGATTTCAGGTGTTAGTAAAAATATGGATTTTTTTGTAATTATAAAAGCTTTAGGTTTTGATACATAATTCAAAACCATAAAAATTTCCCGATTTAAATATGCAATTCAATGTATTTTAGTGTGCTCAGAGTTGTGCAGGTATGACCACAATCAACTTCAGAACATTGTCTTCACCCCTGAAAATAAAAACCACACACGCTTTACCCATCGAGCCCTAACTCTCCACCATTCTTCTGGATCTCTTCACCTATTCCTTTTTCTGTTCCCAGATCTAGGCATTAATCTACTCTCTACCTTGATACCTTTATATAATTGAGGCATTTCATAATCTCATCAGTACTAAATGAAGCTTCTAATTTCTCCAAACAGCTATCAAATCAACTGTTTGTTTGTTTGTTTGTTTGTTTGACTGATGGCTTTTGTCTGCTATATTCAAGTCATCCTCCATGGTCTCTGTGGCATCCATCTGTACTTCCTGATACCTGGTGATATCAGGCATCATTTTTATGTGCTTAGCTGGTCCTTTGATGTGCTCTTTGGAGAAGAGATTTCATAGCCTTAGTCCAAAGTTTAATTCATTATTGAATTGTTGCCGGATATTTGATTGCACTGTGACACCCCAACCCTAAGATTGTGTTAATAAAGTTAACCTTGAATCAGAAGGCAGATCCAGCAACTAGCTGACAAGAATCAGTCAAAGAGTATACAGAGAACCCAGGATACAGATAGAGAGGCACAGAAAGAAAAGGAAGGCCTTGGAGATTCTCAGAATTTTTGAACTTCCTCTGCAATTTTGAAAGTGGGGAGAGAAGGTCAAAAGGTTGCTCCTCCACCACTTTTTTGACATATCAGGTTTTCACCCCAATATTTGACTCCTGAATCTTTATTAGTAATAGAACAACTTAGATAAACATATCATTGAGTCATAAAAGAGAAAAAGCGTACTTGCCTATTTCTTTGTTGGGAGCTGAAAATACTTGGCCCACTTCGTTATTTCCTTATTTCCCCCTACCCAGAGATTTTATTATGGGCTTACTTAAGGATGACTTTTGTTATCTTGTTTTGAGATACGCCTGCCTTCGTTACTGTTCTATTGATGTGTAGAGACACCATGAGCAAGGTAACTCTTATTTTTAAAAAAACATTTAATTGGGCCTTGTTTACAGTTTCAGAGGCAGGAAGCAGACAGGAACGGTGCTGGAGCAGCGGTAGCTGAGAGCATAACATCCTGATCCACAGGCCACATTTACAGAGAAAGACTGGACTTGTAGTGGGCTTTAGAAGTCTCAAAGCCCACTCCCAGTGACAGGCCTCCTCCAACAACGCCACACTTACTCCAACAAGACCACACCTCCTCATCCTTCCAAAAAAAGAGTCCCCAATGACTATGGAAGCCATTCTCTTCAAATTACCGTAGGGAGCTGTTTTGTTGTTTTTGCCTTGGTATGTTCTTTTTAGAGTTGTACGTTACCAGAGAGGTTGAGAGAAAGGTACAAAGATTCCCCTTTCCATACATCTCTGCCCTCAAACGTACAGCCTCCTCCAATAGCAGCATTACTACACCAGTATGATTCATTTGTTACCACTAGTGGCTTCATTTTGGCTCATCATTCGCCACTTGAACCCCACAGTACACAGTCAGGGTTTGCCCTCATACTTTCGGCAAGGCTGTGGCGCGCCGAGGGGTACAGATCAGGTAGAGTGGGTTGAGGGTGACCATTTACCGTTTCTAGGCAGCTAGGTTCTGAATAAAGCCCAGTAGGTCAGGCTGTGCTCACAAGCTCCTCTGACTGAACAACTATCAGATTCTTGGACTTCATATCAGGAGACAGCCATTGTTGGACTAGCTGGACCAGTCTGTAAGTCACTCCAATATCTAATATATATTCCCCATTGGGCAACATGTAACACAGAACTGCCTATATATGACTTCAAGAGAAGGTGGGTACTATTCAAGCCACCCATAAGGGTCACAAGCCTCCTGGTTAATGCCTTTGAGCATATCTCTTTCACTCACCCACTCCCAAACCCAGGAGTACCTTTCCTTTTCCTAATCTAGTATTTCTAGAACCACCGTGAGTGCCTGGTTCAATTCTTGGTCCTGGGACATAACGACCTGGGGTCCTCAACTCACATCCACACATAGAGCAGTTCTTCCTGGAATCTCTGCTGTCGATCTTTTCTTGTACGGCTTCTAGAAAATTCTTCCATGTATCCTTTTTATATTTTCATATCCTTAGTTAACTTTCAAATATGTCCTAGTTTGCTTTCTCTCGCCGTGGTAATCACCATAATGAAGAGCGACTTAGGATGGAAAGAGTTTATTTTGCTTAGCTCTCCCCATCACCGTCAGTCACTGAGGTAAAGTCAGGACAGGAACCTGGTAGGAACTGGAGCAGAAGCCATGGAGAAACGCTGTTTATTGGCTTGCTTTTTCACGTCCTTCTCAGCCTATTTTCTCACACAATTCAGACCTTAAGGGTGGCACCACCCACAGTGGGCCCTCCCACATCTTTAGGTGGAGTTTTCCCATTCCAGGAGCCTCTTCCAAGTTACCACACAGAGGCTTATATTAATTGTAAGTGCTCGGTCAATAGCTCCTACATTTAAAATTAGCCCATATTCCTTATATATTCTCTGTCACGTGGTGGTATCTTTATTAGCATGGCACATTCATCTTGCTTCTCGAGTCTACTCTTGACGCTGTGGCTCTGCCCTTCTTTCTCCTTGGACCCTCCATTTGATCGCACTGACTATACTTTTTGCCTGGGTATCAGCCAGTCAGCTTTTATTAGCCAATGAGAGTAATACCCATAGTGTACAGAAGGATTATTCCACGGCACATATCAATCATTAATCAAAGAAATGAACCGCAGCCTCCCTATAGGCAATGTGACGGAGACAACCCCGCGGTTAAGGTCTTCTCCTCTCAGATGACTCTACTTCATGTCAAGTTGACAAAACACCGGCCAGCACAAGAACTTGATAGCTTTGGAATATTTCCAAATGGCGACTCAGGTTTGCCAACTTCACTTTCTGGATTGTCCTCTAATGTGGGATGTCATTTCTATCGCGTTTTGAATCACCACAGAATTTCGTCTAATTTTCATATTGTTTCCTGAGCATTGCTATTTATTTAATGTGGCTATCTTGCCTTTTTAGGTTTTTATATGTTCTTAGATCTGATAAGCTAACTCTTAGCATTGTATTTTCTTGATATTCCAATGTATTTGTTTTTCGAGTGAGCTCTGCAGTCAGCTCGTCCGATGGCTAGCCAGTCATGTCACCTGCAGACGGGGACACTTTCACTCTCACAGTCGAACTGATACTGTCAGTTTCTCTTGTTGGTTTGATTTCAAGAGTCCACCTGGTCAAATTTCCAGTAATAAGAGAGAGTGATGAACACTGCTAATCTGCCCTTACCTGTAATTAGAATGTCAGTTTCCCCAGTAAATGTGCCCTTTGCTATTAGGATACACCTTGCCGCATTAAGAAAGCATTTTAGCATTTTAACCAGCGCTGGGACTTAGAACTTCCTGCTCTTTCAAAGATGCAAGTTTTATTTCTTTTTTTATTTTTTTTTCTGGTGCCATCCTTGGAAGGAAGACCATTTTTGGTTCACATTCCTAGATTCCTAGATGGAAATCAGTTTATTTAGACAATGTACCCCTTCTAAAGGTTATTATTGACCAAAAAGTCCTATCATTTAGATTTTCACATCTGCCTAAAGCTGATTTCCCAAAGTTTTCTAATTGTCTTTACCGTGTTGGCTCTCTCTTTCCCCTGATGTGCATGCTTTTCATCTGTCTTTGCTGTGTTATTTAATGAGATCAGACTTCTGATTAGCACTGTCAATCTGTTTTATAATTAGTTCCCACTTTTGTTGTTACTAATGATTTCCTTCTGGTACCTTTCAATTTATTTTGGTAAGCTTTGTTTTCTTCCAGCTTTGTCAATGTAATAGGTAATTCATTTTTTCCAATTCTTGCTTTGTTATTTAAGGTGGTAGTTTTGATGGGGACAAGAGAGAAATTGGCTGTGCAGTGTGGCAACCCCAAAAGACATGAGTTCTTGTCCTTGTCAGAAGCAGGAAACATCCCTGGTCCTTCAGAGAGACCAGGACTGTCACTGGGGGCTCTGGTTCTCACCTCTCCTCTTTACCCCTACAGCAGTGCCTTCCTGAAGGGCATTGTATGACAGTGTGACCTGAACTTTAAGCTAGACACTCAGCCCTTCCCCCAGCTTTGGAACTGAACATCTGGATCTTCAGAGTAGAAGTGGGTTTTATCTATTCCCAGTCCATCTTCTGGATGATTTTAGAATCTCAACTCATAATGGTTAAATGTCACAGTAGCCTCCGAGGCTGTGGAGGATGGACATCAAGGCTCTGGCGAGGACATTAAAGGAAATCTATGGCCTCCTAATCAAAAGAATAAAATCTACTTCCTGCCCCAGGTGAAAACACAACATTCTGATCTGCTCCAAGACTAGAACATTATATTCTATGGTCTCCTCAAGAGTTAATCCAGCTTGGACTGTCAATTACCTGGCCAGGAATACATCTCTGCCGCCACCCCCTACCTCCCACCCATCACCACTCCTGCCAAAAACCTATTCACCTAAAACCATGCTAAAGAGATGGGAGGAATAATTACCCCTTCCTGAGATAATGTACTTGTCCTTCCTGGAAGCCTTGCTCTCAATGCAGCCACCTGAAAAGCCTCCATGGTGCAGGTGCAGCACTACGGTCTGATGGCTTTTGAACGTTACTCAGACAGTATAGCCTTTTTCTTCAAAGCCTGGTTGTAGTGCTCTCTCCTTCCTCTCTCCCTCCCTCCCTCCTTCTCTCTCCCCTCCCTTCCCCTTCCCCCACCTCTCTGAAGCGACTATATCCCCAACATCTTCCCTATGACTGCTTACAAATACTGTGGGTTTCCTTTCCTTCCCCATCTTCCTCTCCTGAGCAGCTTGGCTGCCCTGTTGTTTTTCTTTCAAACCAGAAACACATGACCTCAAGCTTCCTTTCAAGTCCATTTTTGAATTATTTTATCAATGAAACTAAAAACCCACAAAGGGGAAACTGGTAACAGTTTTATTTTTCTCTGCATTTGACTTTAACTGGGCTTTTGTTTCTTAAAGTTTCTATCATGAAATATCACAGACTAGGCGAGTTAAGCAACAGAAATTTATTGCTGGACACTTTCAGAAGTTAGAAGTTCATGATCAAGGTGTGTCATTACCTTTTGAACATTCCTCTACTTAGAGAAGCAATCTTTGTTCTCATGTTCTCGTAGTTACTATGTAGCTCAGTGCTTCTCAACCTGTGGGTCGAGATCCCATTGGCGTCAATGACCCTTTCACAAAGGTCTTCTAAGACTATTGGAAAACACAGATGATTATATGACAATTCATAACAGTAGCAAAATTACAGTTATGAAGTAGCAACAGAAATAATGTTATGGTTGGGGTCATCACAACACAAGCATCTGTATTAAAGAGTTGTGGCATTAGGAAGGTTGTGGGCATTTCCTCTGAATGAAAACATTGGCACCTGAAGAGAAGAGAGAAGCTCAGGAAACTCAGAAGACCTGTGAGCCCTCCAAGGCATCTATGGGGTGTGTTCAAGATTCCTGGTGCTGACATAAGGGTAGACCAGTTGGCTGCTAGGCTGACAGTCCTTTTGCTCAAGGTAACCTCAGCAGCAAGGAATTTAAACTACTACCCAGGAAGGCCTAATGCCCAACTGTAGGCAACATCCACAGGTCTGAATCTATTTTTCCTAGTCACAAAATATTCTTTAACAATTTTCTTTTTGCCATCTTTTTGCCATTTGAAAATGGAAAAAAGAATAATTTCTTAGTTTCCAGTTCAGACAAAAATATCAGCAGGCCAAGATGTTGAACCAGCCCCCTCTGTATCATGAACAACCCGAGAGTGGGAATAAAGGAACACGGTCCTATTTTACCTAAGGTTCACTTCACTGCAGACACAAAGAGAGAGACACCATGAGAGGGGCAGCATGTGCCCATCACAACAGACTATATCCTGCATAGTTCCAGCATGTGGAAGAGAGAATGTGTGAGAAGAGTTAGATTGTTTCTTCTGATGACATTTCTGACACCAGTTATGTGGGGGAATTTTCTCTCTACTAATTCTCCAACTCTCTGATGCTTAGTATCCAAAACCACAATTCAGTTCTGTCCCTTTCTGCCTGCAAGTTAAAGGCCTTAGCCTCACAGGTGTCCCTACTTAAGATAATAATGACAGGTGCCAGGCCAGCTATACTTCCGACATTTGCTAGAAAGTGGGGGTCCCCACAGCCTCTTCCTCAGGTTCATATTTGTCAAGTGAGCTAATAGAACTCATTGAGGCATTCCACATATGTTAGAAGGGATATAAGTGAGTAGCCAGACGAAAAGGAAGGCAGTCTAGAAGAGCTCCAAGTGCAGGAGCCTTTGACCTTTGGAGTTGTGACTCTTCCCCCTTCCAGCACATGACTATCAATACCAACTCTAAAGTTCACTGAATGTCACCATTTGGGGATTTGTGGGGCTATTGAAGGGGTTTTCCTTTGCAGGTGCAGTTAGTTAAATCATTAGTGATTGATAATTAATTCAATCTGCATACTTTCCCCTTGTCCAGAAAAGATGGGGCAACATAAAGGTAAATGTTCCAAGCTTCTAATCAAGACAAGGTACTTCTGATGCGTAGCCCCCATCCTTGTTCTAGTGGCTCCCCAAAAAATAGCTTCATTAAAACAAAGCATGCTCCTACAACCTTACCACTCAGAGAATTCCAGGAGTCAGCAACTCCATGGCAGGAATCAGGGACAAGGACCAAATGTATTTCTTACTATCTATCACAAGTCGCTATAACATCCCTTTGAATAACTTGGGTGAAAATTCCAGGTTCACCATTTCTTTGCTTGGCCTCAGGCAAGAAACTGAACACCGAGGAACAAAAAACGAGAGCTAGCAGTTGTCCAAAAATCTTACTACAGTGAGTCCATGGCTGGAACAGTAACTCAGCATTGCAATGAGGTCACACCCCTCTCTGTCCCCGGCTCCTGACATCTAGAACCATTTGTTTTCCATCTCTATGCCTGTCATCTATGGCATATGCTGGAGTTTAGTTATCGCACTCAGACATGGCTAAGCCAGAACCAGGCACAGAGGGGTTACCAGCTACACCTCTTACAATGGCTATTCCTTCTCTCAGGAAAGTTGTGTCTCACCAGACACTCTCCCATACACATTCTTTTGGCCAGATCTGGGTTTTATGGTCACCCCTAATTACAAGGCCAGTCTTTATGTGAGGAAAGCGGGAAGAGGATTGAGAATGGCCTGGGAAGTGGTCCTTCACAGTGTCTGCTTTGCAGACTGCTTTGAGGACAAGTGGAGCAAGGTGCACGAGATACTGACACATAAGCACTCAGTCGCTGCAGCTACGACTAACAGTCAGACGAGCAAGGTTTGCAAAGCCATCAAGTTCCTCCCCTGCCAGTGTGAAAGCTGTAATTTTTCAGTAGAGGTTAGAGAGCCTCATACCCTCCCTTTAAAGTACCCCATTTCATATATGGCTACAGTAAATTCAGTGTGATGTGTACGTGTACAGGGATATATGTATGTGTGTACATATTTGTGTATTGACGTGTATAACTGCAGTATGTGTATATATGTGTACGTGTGTATAGCCATATGTCCCTGTGTATGTGTATATGTGTGTTTTATATGTCTATGTATGGGTATGTGTCTGTGTTTGTATGTATATGCATATATGTATGCATGTGTGTTGCATTGTGTGTGGATACATGTATGTATATTTGTATGGCATGTGTATATGTGTGCATATTTTGTTACTGATGTGTATTATTTAACATGTACATAATGCTGAATATATACCCGTACATCTGCATGAGGAGTAAATGAGTACATGTTGTTAGTGATTGATATGCTTATACCCTGTGTGATAAATTAGCAAACTCATACATTTTCTTCATACTGAAGGCGTGAATCATCCTTCACTCTTCCTCCCCCTTCTCCCCCTTCTCCTTGTCAGTTGCCAGTCCCCTATAGCCACAATATGTCTGCCCTTTGTTCTCATTCTCAGGGCCCAAGCACAACTTTTATCACCTCTTTTCCGGATGAAAGCAATAAAACCCATAGGCATTCTCTTGTCCCCACTTGTTCTGTCCCCTCCCAAGGTCATCCATTCTCACCTTCTTGCCAGAGTTATCTTCCTGAAGTCAAGCTCCAAATACTTCATTTTCTTGTCCAGAAAATTTTAAAGGCTTCTTATTGCCCTGAAGGTAATATTATTCAAAGAGTTCCTGTCACACGCCCTCTCTTGCCTTCCCTTCTCCTTACACATTTGACTTAGAAATTGGTTCTAGGGGTGGTAAACATAGCTCAGCCGTAGAGCATCTCCTGGGCTCAATCAGTGTTGAGAAAAACGTCTTCTGAACAAATCCCCCAACACGGCTTTTCCTGCATTTGTCTTAATTCATCTCTACTCCTCTGGATCCCACCTATAGCGATGGTGGTACTTTCCCCTTTAAGCTACGCTGAAGTTCTGCTTGTTCAAGACTACAGGGATCCCATAATTTTGTGAACTATAATGTGTGTAAAAGTATCTGATTAAATCAACAGAACAGTCGAGAATTCCCTCTGCTATTTTCTTAGTTCTGGGATGTGTTGCCAACGACAAGTTAAACTAGAAGTGCTCACCAAGCATGCTGAGAAGACCAGTTTCTTTGGGCCAGCGGGCTCTCCCTCTGGAGTGGACACACGGGAGCCTAGCTGGAGTTCAGCTTGGTTCTTCCTTCCTCTCTGCAGCAATGTGAGCTGTGCTGCTCCGAAGGGAAAGGACCCATTAGGGCTGGCACCAGGCATTGGACTGGATATGTACGTTTCCTTGTCCAGTTAAGCTCTTTAAGGTAGGCATTTGAGTTTTTTCTTTTAGTTTTTAGCATATATGATCCAGAGATGAGTATGCTCTGAAGATCACAGAACTGCAATCCTAAAACAAACCTGACTCTGAAATGCCAGTCTTGAGGTCATACACAGGGAACTGAATTTGGACTGGGAAAATGCTATAGAATACATTTGTGCAGGGGCTACTCAGCCTAAGGGCTCCTGTTATACAATGGCAGCCACCAAAGTTTCTATCTTCATTCTCCCCATTCAAACCTGCAAATAAGACTTAGAAAGGAAAGTTCAGCCATAATCCCTCATCTGACTTAAGGGTTTTTTTTCTTTCATTATTAAAGCTATTCCCATCTCTTAGCAATACATCTTTGGTATTGGATTATCTCATGTTTACATACCTAGATCTTAAAACAAGATCACAAAACCTAGGTGATGGTACTCAGTTCTTTCAAAAAAAAAAACAGAATAATCTTGAGGCAATGAAAAAGCCTTGAGTATGTACTACAGGGTGTGAACTCTTGGACCCAAACTAATTCACCACACCAGTCAATAAAACAGGTGCATCTTCTGACTTTCCACTGGACTGTTTTCATCAGCAGCCAGAAACCCAGAGTCAGCCTCGTACTACCAGAGCATTTGAGAAGCCAAGATAGTTCAGTCACACTCTAGGTTTCCAGTCTCCAGCAGAGGAGATACACATGCACACGCACACACACATAGTTCTTTGAAAAGTAGAAATACATTAATTGAATAGCTCCTATGTTCTAGGCTCTATGATAAGTAAATCCATTGACACTATTGACTAGGCTGAACTGAGACCGCCAACAACCTTGGGACTAGGCCCTCTGAACATTATCATTTTTTCAGACCTACAGGTTTGAGTCCAAAAGAAATCCACACAGCAAACAGAAGAGCTAGAATTTAATCAAGATGTACCCCTCCCCAAGCCCATGTCCAGACAGAAGAAAAAGGTGCCACACCACTGAAGCAGACACAGAGAAGCAAAGACGTATGAAATGTATTGGTGCTCCACACGCAAGTACAATGAGCTGGTCCTGAAGCTTGTATAGAAGTCCACCAGGTGTTTAGCTTGATGGAAAATGTATGTGTAGGCAGATAAAAGAAAAAGAAATGGGAGGGGAGGGTGCACTGTGTGGTGGAGAATGTGGCTGGAAAGAGAAAGTGAAGGAGGAGGAGGGGCCATGTTTTAGAGATGATAAAAAGCCCTTGCCAGATAAGAGAACTCATGTGCCATGTGCCTTGCCTTTTGGGATTGGGGAGCCCTCTGCGAGATGTAGTCTGATTGAACCTGAGCTCTGGAAAGAACGGTTTGGTGGGAGAGTGGAGAAGATTGACTTGAGTATGTCAGTCAAGGGGATAAGTGTGAATGTATCTAGGACATCAGTGATGCTAGGCTGAGAAGCAAGCCCTTTGGACCTGCATGAACTTAGAGAGCATACTAGGAGCAACCAGAGTCAATAGCCCATGCTCAGGCCCAGCATGCATTGCCATACTGGAGAGTACACCCAAAGGCTTGGGTGATTTTAAATTTTTAAAAGAAATCTTGATTTTTAAAATCTAGTATCCCTTTGATCCTTGCCATGGTCAATACTGTCTAAACTCTAGAACTAAATACAAAATTGTCCTCCTGCTGCGTGTGGACTTGTGCATAAGAGATGAGGAAGATTCAGATGGTGCAGCATCAGCTAGCAACCCAGCTGGGCATGTAAAATCTGTCTGTCCATGTATGATGCAGATGTAAAGCACACAAATATGTATGTACATTTACATATATGTGCAAATTCATGTGTATACACGTTTGCATGTGCATGCACACAAGTGTGCAAGAGGCAGCTGCTGCCACACTGTACCACAGATACACCACACCTCCGAGTTGCCAGGTCCCTCGGGCACACTGGGCTCCGGCATGCCTCTTACATTGTTCTTGGAAACACAAAAGCTGCTTCTTCTAGCTTGTGGTCAAATGCAAGCTTCCTCTTCAGGACTGCTTACCATTTCTTGACAGACCTCAGAATCATCCCCCAGGAAATTGAACGGCGCAGGTTTAGTGTTGTAGCTAAAACTTTCGACCCATCCTGCTATCTAGTTATTTCAAAGAGAGGACCTCCCCTTCTCTCCTTCTTCCCCTCCCTATCCTTCCCCCCTTTCCCTCTCCCTCTTCCTCTCTGCTTCCCCCATTTTCTCTGACTAGTTTCCTGAGTGCAGCGTGCATGCTGCTTTGTGTGGTTCCACTTCCCTACCTACTATTCCATTTCCCCCCACTGGAAATGTTCCGTTTCCTCCCACTGACCAGCTCTTCACAAGGGACACTATGAACACTCCTGCTCCGTTTCTTAATTATTTAATGTGTTTGCAATCAATTTTCTGGACCTGGAGAAAATGCCTTTGCAGGGTCCCTGGGCGCTCTACTCTCCTGGAAGCCAAAGCCTCTCAGCAGGCCCTCGGGCGAAGATAAAATACACTGCTTCTCTCACACCTGACTGGTTTATTGTATTCTTTTTTAATTAATTAATTAGTTTGACATTCCAGCAGCA
>LOJH01009322.1:16741-28580 GCA_001685095.1 Ellobius talpinus
TCCAGTCCCTCCCCCCACGTCCTCTGTGTTCTCACCCCCCAGCCCACTCCTCCTCCGATTCTGTTTAGGAAAGAGCAGGTCTCCCATGAATATCAACAAAACATAGCATAGCAAGTTGCAGTAAGACTAAGCACCTCCCCATGTATTAAGGCTGGGCAAGGTGACCCAGGATGAGGATTAGGGTCCCAAAAGTCAGCAAAAGAGTCAGAGACAGCCCCTGCCCCCAATGTTAGGAGTTCCATAAGAGGACCAAGCTACACAACTGTAACTTATATGCCAAATGCCTAGGTCAGTCCCATCCAAGCTCCCTAGTTGTCAGTTCAGTCTCTGTGAGCCCCTATGAGCCCAGGTTAGTTAACACTGTGGGTTTTCTTATGATGTTCTTGACTCCTCTGTCTCCTGCAATCCTTTCTCCTCCTCTTCTGTAGGATTCCCAGAGCTCTACCTAATGCTAGGTTGTAGGTCTGTGTCTGTTTCCATCAGTTGCTGGATGAAGCCTCTCTGATGACAATTGGTCTAGGCACCAGTCTATGAGTATAGCAGACTACTGTTAGGCATCATTACACTGACATTTTCTCCCCCAGTGTGTTTGGCTCTATGCTAGGTCTCTGGGTGATCCAGCCTGTGGGTCCTGGTGCTCAGGCAATGTCAGGGGTGGGCTTACTCTCTAGGCATGGGTTTTAGGTTAGACCAGTCATTGGTTGGTCACTCCCACAATCTCTAGGCCACCCATTCCCTAGCAGGACAGACTGTAGGTTGAAGGTTATGTGACTATGTTGGTGCTCTCTACCTGAAGTCTTGCCTGGTCACGGGAAATGGCAAGTTCAGACTACGTACTGCTAGGAGTCTTAGCTGGGATCATCCTTAGATTCCTGGGAGACTCCCTTGCACCAGGTTTTTCCCTGGCCCTGAAAACCACATCCCCCCTTTCCAGTAGTCTCTTTTAGGACTCTCCCACTCTTCCCCCACAACCCGATCACTCAGGTTCCCATCCACACCTGCCCACAGTCCACTCACGAAATCTCTTCCATTTCCCCTTCCCAGGGAGATCCAGCTGTCTCCCCTTGAACTAATGGCCTAGGACCTGGTTCAGATAAAGTTTCTAGCTAGATCCTTTGTGGTTCTAGAGTGTATCTCTAACTTGTGGTACCTTGTTTTATATTATGGCAGTAGTAAATAGTCCAATCACTCTTCTGGTCTGTCTTCATGGGCATCTTCGTGTATCATTAACAAAAGTTTGTGTTTCAAATAATTTGGCAAAGATGCTTGTAAAACCTGCATGAATGTGGAGTGTAGCTCTGTGGTAGAGTGCTTACCCAGCATTCACAAGGCCCTGGGTTCAAGCCCCAACAACAACAACAACAACAACAACACACACACACACACACACTTGCACTCCTGGAGCTAGTAAATCAGCCCAACAAACACACTGTGTACCTACTGCGTGTGAAGCACAGCTCTGGAGCAAGGACAAGCAACTCCTTCACTTATTTTGTAAATAGAGTTTTACTGAAACAACATCATCATTCATTTGCACACGGTTCATAGCTATTGTCAAACTAAAATGTCAGACAGTACTGACAGCAGAGACCTTATAGCCCCAAACCAACAAAACGTTTACTTCTGGGCTACATGCCAGGCACTTTACAGCAAGCTCTCTGGCTAAGGCTCTCCTGGTATTCAGGGTAAAGCTCTACTTGGATTTCTTGCCAGAGCTCCAAAATGTTTTGATTATCTCTAAATGCCATCACACTATTCTTTAACATCCTCATAAAACCCCTTTCCCACAGTGTCTCTTGTTCTTTTAAGTTGTCACTGGCCGCTAGATCCTGGATCTTGGCCGCCTTGGCCCTTCCCGAGCTGGGCATGAAATGATCATGAATTCCTTTTCTATATCCCTCAAATCCATCTCCTCTTCACTTCACTGTTCTCACACTGGCCTTCATCCCCTGCATGGACCACTGAAGATGGTGTCCTTTTCCACCTGTGGGGTCCTTTCCTAGCAAAGTGCTAAAAGCTGCCAAGCTGAGGTGTGCAAGAAGCACAGCCTACAGACAGCCCTTACAGCCCCTGTAAAGTGACAATGGTGTCTGTTTCTCATGCCGCGCCGGGCAGAGTCCCAGGTGTCTGATCCAGCTCTGTCCTGTGACCCTCGTCATAAACTTAGGAGGTAGGCACACTATCGCTTCCAAGTTCCTGATGGAGAAAGCAAGACTTGGTGGAATTGAGTAATGTACCCAAGGTCACAGGCAAGCAGGGTGTGGAGCTGGAAGGCAAACCCAGGCAGCTGGCCCAAATCAGAGCTCTTTACCATTGCGCTGACTCTGCTTTTCAAAGCTTTATCTGTCCTTCGAGGGTCATCACCACAGATGCCAAAGTCAGCTCATGACAGCTTCCTCGCAGGCTGGACCACTTGATAACAGAACAGAGAATCCACCTGAGCAGAGTTCACTTGGCTCATGGAGCCTCTCCCTCCGCATTAGGAGAGACCAGGGCCCCTCACAAGGAGGAAGTCCTCACTGCAGAGGTGCCCTTGGGGAGGATTTCGGGATGGGAGTAGCTAGGGCAATTACAACCTTCAGCAGGCTCTCTCTTGCATTTGTCTGAGCTGAAATCCATTATTGAGTTACCTCGCTGCTCCTAGATCTGTCACTCGACAAGCTTTTATCATGAATAGCAACACACTTAAATATTCAGCAAGCACCCTGCAGAGCACCAGCTACTGAAAGCACACGCAAAAGGTCATGCTTTCAATGGCCTCCCTCCTCTCCAGAACCTGCAAGAAGACCCCAGCACGGCACTACTGGTAAGATAGAGCTTTAAACTGAAAATATAGAATGTTTTGTCCTGGTTTTTGGCAGGGCTGGCTTTCTCTTGTCTTTGTTAGGTAAAATCAGAAGGAAAGGGCAAGTCAAATGACATAGTTGATCCAATTCATTTGAGCCAAACATGTGGACTTTGCTTTGCCGAAATCTCTGTCACTGACATTGAAAGGAATAACCAGGACTGCCAAATAACTTCTACCCTCAAGGAGCTATCAATTTAATAGATAAATTTCAAGCAGTGAGATAAATGATATGTTTACATAAATACAACACTGTTAATAGCATATCCTTCCATTTCTGTTATATAGCAAAGTACCCAAGGCTGAGTATTTTATAGATAAAATACGTTGGTTCAGTTCACAGTTTTGGAAGCTGGAAGTAGACTGGCCCCATCAATTTGGCCTCCAGTGAACACGTCTGTGGCTCATGATAATACTGCAGATGTCTTCACAGAGTGGCACAAAAAAGAGAACCGAGAGGGTGGGCACACGGTGAAGCAAGAAGCCATCAACCAAAGAGACATAAGTCTCACTCATTTAAAATGACTTACTCTCAGAGGGACTAAGGCACTCTAGGAGACTAGCATTAACCCTGTTCCTCCCAGTGACCACTTAAGGAATCTATCACCTCTCAGCATCTTCAGACTAGGGACCAGGCGTCCAAAACATTAACCCTTAGAGAACAAGCCATTTCCAAACCAAAGCAATTCTATCATTTCCTATGAAGAATAAACATAAGGAAAAGAGCAGTAAATGCTGCTCCCTGGGCCCTGTGAATGCTAGGTACTATGTCTGGTGCTGCAAGTCTCCTGCTGTCACATGTAATTCTCACTGCAACCCCGTGGGCTTCATATTACAAATAAGAAAATTAAGGGCATACAGAGAAATTAGATAACCTTCCTTAGAAGTAGAAAACTTGGATTTAATTCTAAATTATTCACACTCCAAGGCCTATTGTTTAGCCCCAAAGAGTGAAGAAAATGATAATGGTGGGTGATTATTTGGGACAATACACCCCAAACATAGGGAAGAAGAAGAAAGAATAGCCAGGAGCTGAGAGTGTAGGGCGGATGCCGTGGTAGAAGGCAGAGGATATGGAGCATCCTGGGCAGCTGTGGGGCATGTGATGGCCACGGGCTAACCATAATGGTAGCTTCCCCCAAATATATGACTTCTTAGAACACAAAAATGGCCTAAGAAATCTCTAACTTTTTCTGATTTTTAAACCAAATCATGCCCATCTCCCTCAAGACTGCTTCTGTAATCTTTGTAGCACAACAGAATCTTGCACAATGTTGAACTGAGCAAACATGGACTTCCAGGGCTGAGCATTTGTCCTTGCAGCTGTTCTTCAGACTCTGGTGATAGAGCTAGCAGGGACTCTGCAGCCCTCTAGCTAATCACTCCTCCCTCTGAGAGGGTAGTTGCCTTACTTCTGTGCCTCATCAAAGGAGAGCCAAATCAGTCTGGGGCACTGCGCTGGGACTGGGATGTTGCATGTTGCATTAATAGAGTGTTTGAAGTCCGGCCTTCAGACGGTTGCTTCCGTTTGTTGTACTTTATCCTAAGAAGAGATTTGGAGCATCAACAGAAATAGTGATAAGGGGCAGGACAGGAAAAGGAGAGCCATGTTTTCAAGCATTTCCACGTTGTCTAGAAACGGTATCTTATGAGCAAGAAGACTCAAGGTTATTGAGAGGGAATGAACATGAGTGGCCTGGCAAGCTTCCAGAACTCTATAGAACTGTGTCGAGTATGACCCCAAAGGTCAAAAGGACTCAGATTGTGAACTCACTGCAGGAAGAAACAATCTGGAGAAGCTGGAGCCAGGGGATTGCTGGACTGAACTAAGGTCAAAAAGATGGATAGTGGGACATACTCTGAAGTGCCCTGACTTCCAGCCCACGGTCCATTCATAATGCATGCTGTCTCCCGAGAGAATTTTACTGAGCAAACAGCCAGGGTTTAAAAGTTCAGAAACTGACTGTGGAGGGGGGAGACTGCTATGAGGACAAAGGACAATGTGAGGTGGTCTCTGAAGAGGGGCAGACAGGATGCAGTGGGCAGACAGCAGAGGACACTGCAGAGAGTGTGGGGTGCCCTCTAACTCTCCAGACTATGCCAAGTCTGGCATCTTAGTGTCTGAAAAAGAAGAAACCAGATTCCTGCCCTAAATATTGCCATGACAGTAAAATTAAATCCACCTTTTTAGATGAAATGTAAGTCCTTATAGGGACAAGAAGTCTAAAATTTTGTGTCCAGGTTAACCATTTAAAAAAAAAAAGCATGTTCCTTGGAAGGTTGAAGAGAAAAAGAGGAAAAATCCTCCTCTTACCTCTTCCTTAAAGATGAATGTTTCCTTTGGCAGTCATGAGCATTCATGAAGCACCCTAAGGCTTCATCCCTGACAGGGTAACTGGGCTAGGGGACAGAATGGGAAGTATCAAATCCAGCTTCCCTAGAGCCTTGTCCATGCACCAGTGAGGGCAACATCACGGGAGTCCTGAGTCACCTCCCTAATCAAGCTCAGTTCACTGGCCCACCGCCAAGCTTCCTTGGTCTGAGTGGAACGAAGGCTCTAAAACAATGTGGGCAAAAAGCAGCAAGTAACATTGGAGTGTTTCTAAGATGAGTCCAGAAGAAAGGCAGAGAGCCTGTGCTCGACACAACATGAGGCCATAGACACAAAGCATGCGTGAAAAGGGAAGTGAGTGTGGTAGGACGGTAAGCGACTTTCTCATCTTTTAAACAATCTTTATTAGAATTATATGTGACTTCAATAACAGACAAAAATGTTAGCAACAACTTTTTTGCCTGTGCTTGCCTTTATAGACAATCCACACTGACACACATGGAGCCAGTGGATGGATAGGTGAGATTTTCCACAGTTTTCTCCATCTCCCTATCTCATTTTATATACTGCATTATCTCTGTCAACTCTAACTCCTTAACCATGGGCTCAGACACTACTGTTTTTCTCCTTTCTTGCTACCACCGACCTCCTCCAAATCCAGCTGATCTTGAGCTGTTGCCAGGGCTCAGCAGTGCAGTAAATTCCCTGATAAAGGAAGGTCCTTGAGAAATAGGTTGTCTTCGGGGATATCGTATTTGAAATATACATTTTTTTTCAATTCTGGGACTTCATACATGCTAGGCAAGAACTCTACCAAGTCCCCAAGATAACATATTTGCTTGTAGCCAGACTGGCACCAAAGACTGCCACTATCAATGCCTTTGAGGCTTCTCTGTGTCTGGGCTGGTCCTTGTGACCTACTAGGCCAATGAAATGTAGTAATATGCTATGCTTCCTAAGGCTAGGTAATAAGAAGCTTGCGGTTCATTATTGGCTCTCTCAGAAAGCTCACTGGCAGATGTTCCCTTTGGGAAGCCAGCTGCCATTCTGCGAAAAACCCAAGCCACGTGGAGAAGCCAAGTGTTATGAGCTGGTCCCGTTCTGCACAAGCGTGGGTAATCTGGCAGCTGACATCAGCTGCCCTCTATGTGAGTGCATCTTGGATATCTGCCCAGTCAAGCCTTCTGATGACTCCATCCTGGAGTCAGCGACATAACTGTGACTTCTACATAACTAAAACTACATGACAGACCTCAGGCCAAAAACCAACCAGCTGAGTTTAGTGTGTGCACAGAACCAAGAGAGGCAATGGCCTGGTAATTTGAGACACTGAATTTGGAGTTTCTTTCTGATGTAATTGATTAGGACAGTGGGTTTTTTATTGTTTTTATTGTGCTAAATATTCTTCTCTGCTCCCCTCCCTAAGAAAGGCATTAGGTGGGGGAGCTCAGGCATAGTTCATAGCTAATGGATGAAAATCAAGTTGTAACTAGACAATGGTCATGGGTTTGTTGCTCCCAACATTGACTTGGGTTCCTGTCTTTGCTGGTAACATGCAGTGTAAACTTCCTTGGTGAGCAGATGGAAGCAGGATCCGGTACTCGAACCCGCATTATCACAGGCTTCATATCACCATGCAGAGAACCTGGAAATGCAGTTTTCAAGTTTCTGTCATATATCCAGTCTCTGAGATCAGGCTTTATTAGTGCATGCTAAAGTGTAATACTTGTTGATTTAGCTTCACGAATTAAACACTGGAAAGGGGGGACACTCTTCAGATTTTCATCCTTTCTTTCTTCAGAATGCAATGTACCTTCGCTTCATAGCATCATAAATCCACTTCCATGAGTTGGAAAAACAGTGTTCAGCTTCTCATCAATATTTAAACAGCTCACTAAGAGCCTGTATTTTACTCCACACAAGAAGCCACAAAACTCACGACAAAATGAATTACTGGCTGGCTAACTTACAAGTTGAGTGTTGTCAGCTTTTAATTTGAGGAGACACTCGCAGTTTTATTTAGGATAACATAAAATTTCTAAAGAATGAAGGTCCCATAGCCTCGGTTTGAGATGAGTTGTCCTATCCATCACCAGTATTTCCCTGACTCAGGGGTTGAGGTCTAGAAACGACATCATATACTAGCATTAGGTGTGGTCAGCCCATTCGGTTCAGCTTTCACACCCTCTCACTTTGTTCTTGATGTAGCTGAGACAGCCCCCATTAATCACTTCTCTCTCTTCCTCTCCCTCTCTCTCTCTCTTGCTGAGCTTCCATATAGAATTTAAAGAAGAAAATGCTGCCAGGGTACCCACTCTTTGTCATTTCTGACATGCAGCAAACGGTGGCAAAGTAGAATATTGAGTAAGGTTTACTTTGGACCCCTCTCCCGACATTGTGATGTATATTCTAACACATGCCCAAAGACAGCTCCTTCCTTTCTCCTTTGAGCTGGTGAGTTTGGCTAATCAAGAGAAAGGCTTAATGGGGGGGGGGCAACTGTGAAGGACAGCCCAATGCCTCATTCCAAGGGTTAAGAAAAAGGCATAATAGTCGAAGTGTGACAGCCTAGCTTTGAGTTCCAATTCTTTCACTTACTACCAGCATGAAGGAGGCTGACATCTCTTTCACAGGTTCCCTCATATGTAGGCAAGGAGAGTGACATCCACGGGGGAATGCTGGGATATTAAATGATGTCACACTTCTCAGCACATGCCTTAAGTCTGCTTTATTGCCACAATGGCAAAGTTTCCATAGCTACCAAAGTGACCGTGAAGCAGAGCTGATTTCACACCCACAGACCTCCTTGCAGCAGAGTGCACCTGGGCAAAAATTATAAGTTTCTTAGGTCTTCTCTGGGGAATTCCAAAAGTCATGGACAGCTCCTTGCCTTACTCCTGAGCCAGGACACGGGAGTAGAAGATATGAGGACAGTGAGTAAGTCTACTGCGCACAGGCAGGAATGGCCGGCTCCAGTCCCATTCCAGCTTCCAGCATGCTTGTGAGTCAATCTATAGAGCTTGTCTGGAATGACTCCAGGGTCCCTGTCCACCCTAACACTTATGCCCCACCCATGAAAATAGGCACTGAATTCATGGCTGCCCTTTGAGAACGGGAACGTGTGGCATTCCAACCTCTCTGCAGCTGGATCCGGAGCTGGGGAGCCACTTGTCTCACACGTCTGGGTTCTGTCCAGGTCAGCGATGCCTTGGCTCATACTTGCCTCTGCTTCTGCCCTAAGATAAGATGACAGCACTGGACAGGCTGTTCCCTGCTGTCCTCCTTGCTTCTGAGCCCCCATCTTCCTAGGCATCTAGAACCTTCCAGGACACCACAGATCACAGCCCATGGGTCACTCCCTTTTGCCTTTCTTGATCTTAGGTCTTTTCATGGGAAACTGACATAAAACTATACTTATTCTTTTCTATCCTTACCAAAATAACAGCGCATGTTTTCTGGGTTATGTCAGCTGCATGAGCTGTCAAAGACACTGGAGAGGAATCAAATGTTCCCCATGGATGGTGAGGCCACACACCTCACACTCACTCATTCACTCTGCTCTTTAAATCGTTGCACAGGAGAAGTCAGGAAATACAGAAGATCGGGAAGAGATTTTTATACACACTCACCTATCATTTCTCCAATGGAAGCTTCAGCCTTTAACGATCCAGCAGAGTCCCAGTTCTTATCCTCAGCAGCTTTGCTGACCCCACTTCAGGTTTCTCCAGATCTCCTGTCCCAGTGATGGTTAGTGGGTCACAATTGGTGATAGATGGGGACACAGAGTGACATGCAGCATTGGCACAGGAATGTGACAGTCTTATGCAGGGAGCATCCCTGAGCATCAGGCAGGTAAGCAATCGTCTTTTCATGGTATAAGCTTTTGTCAGGCATTGCCCGGCTAACTGAGATTCTCTTCACCTTTCAGGCTCCCCTAAGGAATAGAGTCGATGGAAAAGAACAACACTGTTTTTTTTTCATTAATTAGAAATATTTCCTACAAAGTTAGAATGCTTTGATAAAATGCATAACACGACCATTAATTTGAATTCTCATAAATGACGTATTAAAATGGGCTATTTGTTTATATATCATAAACACAAATAAGAGATAATTGGATGCTTTTGGCTTTTACCTCAGAGACATTCCTAGACATTTTGGGACTCTTCTGAAAGCTGTCAACTGCTCCCTGTAAAAATGCATCCATGAAATCATTTGCCTACAGTGTGCATGTCTATAGAGATTCCCCAGAGCCTCCTCAGGACCTTCCCTTCTCTTCCTATACACAGTATCTATAGAGCCAGGCTGACCACCAGTGTGCTGGTTCTCAACCCTGGTCTTAAACACTATGCTGTTCTTTCCTTGGTTTGTTATAACATTAAGGTTCCAGAAAAAGAAAAAAAATCTCTTCCCACCAAAGTGACAGTTTAGAACCTGAAATATGTCAAATCTTTAGTATCAAAAGCCCACATGGGTTTTCCTTATTATAGCTTTAACTGCCCTAGCAAAGGTTTCTCCCGATTTAATGAAACACAGGCCTTTATTTTGCTCTCTCCCTTCAACACCTTGGAGCCTATTTGTTTTGCTCCTGTAACTAGGAAAAAGAAAAGAAAAAATTATTAGTGATTAGAAAGGTCGTATTAATGTTCACAAAGATTTATGGTTTGGTTTCCTCTGATTGAGGAGTTAATTTCCCTTCTCCTTTGACCAAAATATTTCGAAGTTTCTACAGGCCTTTCTAATTGGCTGTGTAAAATACGGGTATACACACTCGGCCTTTCTCACCAAAGACTCATGCCTGTAAGAGAGTTCTCTTACCTCCAGTATACACCTCCAGCACCTCCACCCTCAAAAGGGACAACACACCTTTAACAGATCAGAGTAGGGGCATTAGGTTCTTCCCAGATGTGAGGATAGGACCTCACAGGCTCCATCCATCCTAACTACATCCCTTATCTACCCTTTGCTTCCCAGGGGACTATCTAGCCTTCTCTGTATTTTCCTTGGTCTGGTATGTGGATTTGGGGCACTCCCTTGCTACATTTGGGACAGCTAGCTCCCACGAACAAAAATGCCAGCCAAGGCACCATCTAAAAAAACATTGAGTAAATGTTAGCAGGCATCTTCGTCAGCATGGGGCAGGAGCTGCAAGGGGGGCTGAACAACATGGAGATGTGATCTTTGATGACAGGCATCAGCTGCTCGAGTTCCTACCACATGCTCTGTGTGGCTACCCACGGAAGAGCAGGCCTATGTAAACCCTGCACCCACCCACCATCACCAAGACATGGATCCTCACATCTCTATGCCAGCACCGCTGCTGGCAATACACGTAGGCTCTGTAATTTTGCCCCTGGAAAAAAGTACATGTTAGAATCAGAATTTTACGATGGTCTTCTTGCTCTATTGCTGGAAGGTTCTAGGACTGAGTGCCTGCTTTACATTTCGGACTGAAGTCAAGCATGGCCGTCTGCTTTGAGTGGCTCAATGTATCATTTTCAGCTGAGCTGCCTCTGCCAAGCAGATTCTGTGTGACATTGTGAGCTTGATATATGTCAAGTTGCTCATCAGGCAGGTCCTATGCTTGCCCCAAGGACAACACATACAACCTCATGTTTCCCTTTTCCAACGTTTCACTCCACTGTCAGCCAAGTTTACAGAAACCTGCCGGGCAAGCAGAGCACGGTGCCTCATGCTCGTAATCCCAGCACTCAGGAGACAGAAGCTGGAGGGCCAATGCGGATTAAGGCTTGAGTGAACGAGATTGTGAATTCCTGGTCACCTGGGGCCATAGCATTCGAAACTGTCTCAAAACTGAATGGATGAACAAATGAATAAAGAAACTTAAAAAATGAGGAAGGGAGAGAAACTTCTGAGTGAGAGTTTGTTAAATTTTATCTAAAGAAACAGTCCTACTTAAATAATCATACTTGTTTGGTTGTTTGTAAGATTTATTTATTTTTAAAGTGTGTGTGCATGCATGTGTAAGTGTGTGCACTTGGGTGAAAGTTCTTTTGGAGGTCAGAAGAGGGCATCAGCTTCCCCTAGAGAAGGAGACCCCAATTGAACTTGGGGTCTCTGGAAGAATAGCAAGCACTCTTAACTGCTGAGCCATCTGTCTGTCCCCCTTGGGTTTGGGGGTGTTTGTTTTGCTTTATTTTGTTTTGAGGCAGGGTCTCACTATGTAGTCCTGGCTGGCCTGGAATTTTTTATGTAGACGAGGCTGGCCTCAAACTGGCAGAGATCTGCCTACCTCAGCCTGCCAAGTGCTGGGTTTAAAGGCATTCCCCTACCACACTTGAATCTCCTTATTTTTTCAATATATATTTTTATGAATACTTTGAGAAGCATATACATGAATACAATGTATTTTGATCATATTTTATAACATTCCTCTTCCTAATTCCTACCAGATCCACCTCTACCTTGCTCCTTTCCCTTTCACTCTCTCTCCCTCTCTCTCTCTCTCTCTCTCTCTCTCTCTGGTTTTATTTATTTTGGTCCAGGTATGGTGGCACATGCCTTTAATTTCAGCACTTGGGAGGCAGAAGCAGGTGGATCTCGGTGAGTTCAAGGCCAGCCTGGTATACATAGTGAGTTCCAGGACAGCTAGATGATGGAGGAGGGTCATCTGTCTATGTGTTACTTTCATTGGTTAATAA
>LOJH01009323.1:2202-28578 GCA_001685095.1 Ellobius talpinus
ACGCAAATTACTGCAGCCAGTGGTAATTTTCCTTTCCCTTATCAAGATTCTATAACCCTAGCCATAGGCTACATCTATAGGAAGTTGTAAGGAAGGAGGCACAAGGCTGTGGTTTACATAAAGATGTAGGAAGGCACCAGGACCAATTGAAAGTAAATTATTTATCTAAGAGTAAATTATACTACTAAAATTTTTAAAGTAAATGAAATAAAGTATTTTCATCTTTAAATATATTAATCTAAAGACCCAGGGCAAAGGTAATGTAATGTACAAAAATCTGAAGTAAAAACCAATGGCAATATATGATTCTTGAATATTAATCACTACTCTTCATTGCCTAATCAATTAAATTTGATTTTAAAATATCAGATCTGTGATGGAGGTTGTGAATGTTAAGGAAAGAGTTGAGAATTTAAATGTCTCATAAAATATGTGAATTAAATTATACACTTAATAAGTATGCAATAAGATATTTTGTCATGGATCAAGAATGTTCAAAAAATAATTTTATTATTTAATTAAACTATATGTTTTTTCTGCATGTATGTTTGTATACTATCTGAGTGCCTGGTGTCTGTAAAAACCAGAATTGGGTGCTAGATTTCCTGAAATTAGAGCTAACAGAAGTCTGTGAGCCACCATGTGGGTGCTGGGAATGGGACCAGCCTCTGGAAGAGCAGTCAGTACCCTTGACCACTAAACCATTTCTCTAGCCCCTCTATCAATATTTTTTTTTTAAAAAAATCAACATTTTACTCACTTGATGCTGAAACTGCACCTCCAAGGATATCTTCTAAGAAAATTGTAGGACTGTGAGTGATGCCAGGTGGCAGCGACCACGGGCTTGGGAGTAAAAGTCCCTCTAAATTTCCTGCTTTTGGAAGAGCTGGGAGAAGGCCAGAAGGGAGTGGGCAGCGGCTCAGTAAGCTGGAGTCTAGAGGACCCCGTATAGAACAAGGTGGGCAGGGATGATAACTGGGCCTCCAAGAATAATTTACAGAAACCTAATATACAGCCCTGAAGTAGAACATGGGCCCAAATATTTAGAAACATCCCCCCCAAAAAAAACTGTGATATTTGTAACAAAAGTCAATCTGATCCAGTAGCCATGGTAGTGCTGGCCAAGTGGAGAAATTCCCACAGTATCGAAGTCAGCCTACAGGCATTTTGGAGCTTGGTGGCAAAAGAGAAGATGAAGCTGCTACTACCACTAGTATGACAGTTACAGCAATTAGTCACCAAAGCCCTGACCTCCTCTCCCCGATCCAACCCAAGTCTTCAGTAGTGAATTTTTTAGGTGAATTTTGTAGACCTCAAAGTACTAGAGAGGAAGCTCCATTTGAACTTTATCCCGAGACACTGTTCTGATACTAACTTCTTGCGCATTTGAAATACCCAAGTTGTTCTGAGTAGCATCTTCAGTTGAATGTAACCACTGGCTGCCTAGTTGAATGGCTGAGAAAAAGAATGCGTCTTGAAATCCATTTCCTTTGGGAGTGGTGAGCACAGCTAACACAACTGTGAACAGACATGTCACACAATCACTTGCGGCTGACACCCGGCCTGCATCTGTCTTTGTCCACCCTGTCCTCCAGCCATAGCGGCATGATGGTCCTTAGGATAGATGGGAAGCCCCCAAGAAGCAGCCCTGGGACTACTGCTGGACTTGCTGGTGTGGCGGCACCCCTGCTTTCTTCAGTCTTAAATGATGCCCTATCCAACCCCCCATTCCTCCATCATTCCTCCCCTCCCGCCCGTGGCCAAAGTTTATATTGTAACCCTTCCCTCTCTCTGAAATTGGCCTTGGATGAGGAATTCGGAGCTTCACATCCCCCCATCTTTGTCAAGGGGTACTGCTTTTTGCTCTTCTCCTCAACTCCCTTGGTGTCTATCACCACCGACTCCTGCTAGGACCCGAGCCTTCGGGTGAGATTACAAACACCTGGCCTCCCTCACTTAGCTCCAGACCACACTTGTTCACACTTGTCATCCTGGTAGGGGCGAGCAGGGGCCTCAGCCCTGCTGCTCCCATCAGCCAATGTGCTTTGAGCTCAGGTCTCCAAGTGAACAGAGCCGCTAAAGGGTGACTCAGACCCGCAGCGTTCAGCGTCCTTGTGGTTAGGCCCAGAGAAGAAAGGTCAATCATCCAAAGTCCTAAGCCACAGGTCTGAGTCACTTTGCTCTTACACATTGAAGAGGTTTGGACAGGGCTCTCATGCCATCCTGGCTACTCATTGTTTCTGATAGCGAGCCCGACAGCTGAAACAGAGGCTCTGACCCTCTGGACTCAAGTTCCAGTGTTTCTGCTCCTCAGACTCTTGGAAGGGACCAGGAGGGGCTGTGGCACCTCATTTGCAGATCAGTGGGCCTTTTTACCACTAAATGCTGAAATGTGGATTCATACCAAAATAAAGGCAATTAGTTGCGTTGAGAAAAAGATGTAAAACAGAAACAAATATATTTACAAATATGTTTATTAAAGCTTTATCTGCATTAGCATAAATAGTGGAAATAGTCACAATGTTCCAAAATAAAGAAATGGAGAGATGTGTTGGCAGTTAAAAGAGCTCGCTGCTCTTCCAGTGAACTTGAGTTCGGTTACCAGCACTCATGTTGGGAGCCCCATAATTGCTCACAGTTCCAGTTCCGGGGTATCTAATGCCCTTTTCCATTCCCTACTCATGTGCAACGCACACAAGCGCACATATACACATACACACATTTTTAAAAAGAAAATAAATTTCAGGAGATAAGGGTTGGCTTACCGAGTGAGAGTTGTATAAGAATAAGGACTTTCATTCAAATCCCTAGGATCCATGTAAAAATCTGGCTGTGGCTCCTCACAACTGTAACCTCAGCTTTGGTGGATGGGGACAGGTGTATCCCAAAAGCTAGCTGGCCACCTAGCTCATCCAAAAATAGGGACCATCTACTTCAGTTAGACAGTGTCTCAAAGTAGTAAGGCCTGTGTGCATATTGGAACACATGCACACATACTCATTTATGTGCATACATTACCATATACAACACACAACCCTTACACACACTCACATTCACATATACAAACACATACATAGGGTTAGCATGCCACAGTATTGCTAGGAATGATTTATCAGTCATGTGGTTGTGTTATTTTCCTCTATACCCTTGTATTTTCGAAATGCTTTGTTTTGGTTATTATTGTGATGATAGAAAAAGAAATATTGATTCCAGCATTTTGTAATGGGAAAAGACTGGTGTCATTTTAGGTATATGTTCTATTTCCCCAACAAGCTGGTAAGTTTCTGGAGGGCAAAAAATTGTTAAACTTACATCTTTGGATCATAATATATGCCATTATCCCTGAATTAAAGTGGCCACTAAAAATTTTCCAAGCAACAAATGACTGCTAAATTTTTCATCTTCAATTCAAGTACATTCTAAGATGTCAAAAGGAAAAAAAATTTCAAACTATTTTGCTTTTAAATCACACCCAAAAGCTTCTATATGTATACCAAATTATGATCCTAAAAATTAGGTTGCAAACAGTTCTGGAAGAGAATTAACAAAAAGTTACATTATTAAATCTGTGGGAATTGCAATATGTGAGAACTGGCAGTGCCTGCTCCAGGAAGAGCACCAGCTTCCAACGAGGAAGATTCTGCCTATCTTTTTTTCCCTCGTGGAATAGAACAGAATCTCTTTCTAGAGGAGCTAAAGGGTGAGGTGAAAAGAGCTGGCTGTATATTTCTGCTGAAAACCCCATGCAGATCACGCTAGCAAGCAGTTCATGGTAACAGAACCTCCTCCACTTGGTCCCATCTGTTTAGTGGCACTGTGCCTACCTTCCAGATGGTGTGCTGGCTTCACAGGGACAAAGGCGCCAAAAGTTGGCTTTAGGAGACATTGTTACTACCACCCCTTTGGGCATCTTGCCGTGGTAAGAACTCACAATTGTTGGTGACCCTGTCACATAGTACATAGATTTTACATTTTCAAGAAATAAGTAGTTCCAAGTGCTTCCTGAGTTCTCTCCGTAGGGTGTCCATCAAATTCCGAGCTTTCAAATGCTGGTAAACAATTTCAGATTATCAATGGATAGGAAAGGAAGGCTGAGAGGACCCAAGCAGTTGGAGTAACCAACACCCACAGCACGTACCGGAGGACCACCCGGGCCATCTGACTGTCAAATGAACAAGGTGAAGGTGGCATTGGCTATGAAGCTAAAGTGCTCTCAACGTGGGGCAGGCAGGAGGGTGGCTCTGTTAATGCAGAAAAGCTGGTCTCTAAGGTTAGGGCATCACTCAGATTGCATCCCTGCAATAAAACAGGCCCTGGATGGATCCCTAGCACCACACCAACTATAAGGAATAAAAGCAAAACAATGGGGAGGGGGCGTGCACTCTAGAAGAAACTCCTTGTAAAATGGTTTCGTCCGTGGCTTGTGTTAGAACAGGATTGATGGAGACAACGTGAAAATAGAAGAAAGAAGAGCAGTCTCTCCAGCAGCAGATCGTCCTTCAATCAGAACACAAAGTGCAGTGGAATCAGTTCTAAGTCTCCAAGGTTGGGCGTAGTGGACTCAGGGTTTTATGGGACAAAACAGGGAGCTCTTATGGTGGAAGATTGAGCCTTCAGATCCTTCTTCTAGAGTCACAAATACCAATGGAGGTTGTTGGTACTTTGATCTTATCAGGAGCTCCTCCATCCTGACTTCCTGCAAAAGATGTCATCAGCTCCTCAGCTTTCCTGAGGAGAGTTTTTGAGAGTTCCTCAGTTCACCTGAGCCTTTTCAGCTACCAAAGCTGTTAGGGTATGTAAATACAAATTCATATTGCTTCTGTTGAAAGATTTTTTTAAAAAATGAAGATAATTCTTTTACGCAAATATAGAATACATATATAAGCTACAAATGTTATCCTTCACCATCCCCCCCCCGCAGAGTATCCCTATATAGCAGCAATGGTTGGCCAAGAGCTCTCTATGTAGACCAGATTGGTCTTGAAATCTCAGTGATTCTCCTGTCTCTGCGTCCTTATTCTGGAACTAAAGACAGTCATTCTCTGCCTTTTGACCAGTTGGGACTGTTAGATCCCCAAGAAACTCAGGGCAAGTGGCTAGCTGAGGTGCCTATTCATATATCAAAGAGGACACTGGCTGCCAGGCTGTGAGACATTGGCACATCCTGAACCCCATGGCTCAGGGAATATCACAAAGGAAAAACGGGAAGAGCCAGAGGTTACTGAGAACCCAGGTTAAACAGCATCTTATGACAAAGCAGAATCTCTGCACCCATGAACACACAGCAGCTGTGGTTGTCTGGCAAGATCAAGACAGTAAACTCTTGAGGATGGATGGGATCATCTCATGAAGCCTCCCCCTGGCTGAGGAACCACTGGCTGTAGATGGTGGCTGACAGAGGGAGAGGTTGTTTTCTTTAGGAGCATGGTCCATAGTAGGCAGACCGTGCTCCAATGGATGCTCCCATGTGCATGCCTATATAGGCAGCACTAATTGAACTCAGTGGGTTCTAAAAAAGGAAAAATAAAAAGGACTTAAAGCTAGGATGAGGACATGGGGCAATCTGGGAAGAGTTGGACAGGGACTGAGGGCTGAGTATGATTTAAATACATAAATATATGAAAATCTTAAAATAAAGGAATAATATAAAAAGAGAAGTACAGTACAATTAAGATTTGCTCAAAGACTGCTTACACAGATACATGATTCCTTTCCTACACCGTTGTTTTTAAGGACTTAAGTAGCAATAAATCATGTTTAAAGCTTTTTAGCTTTTTAGCTATGAATCTACACTTTTCCAGGAATCTCACAGGAATCTACATTAAGTTTTAAAAACCACACAGTTTTTAAAATGTGTCTTAATGCCCTTGTGCATTGGACTTATCTTCTCATGTTGAAATCCTGTCTGAGGCACATTTAGAGGCTCACCTATCAAAGGGATGAAAAGATGTTTCTTAGCAACTGAGATGTAACTTGCTTGAGAGTCACCAAAATTACATATGTTACTATGACATATAACCATGGCTGTCCCTTGAGAAACCCACACCCAGTGAGATGAGTGTGTCTTATCCTTTCCCAGAGTACCTTTCTACTAACCCTCATGCATAAATGCTTGGTAAATTTTCAATCTGGTAAAGCCCAACTATGCTTCATATTGGCTCGTTTTGTAATTCTTTTCTGAGATCAAGTCAAGAATCCTAAGTTCACCTGCATGAAGAACTGATGTTGCTGCACATGGTGTAGAGCTGTGTGACTGGTCCATGCTCACGGATAATTTTACTTTGGGATTCAACATTTTGTGTGTTTTGGGAAAAGTTCAATTCTGAGAAATCATTGAAATTTTACTAAATTGTAATAGTTAGCTTTTCTTTCTAAATTATCTTACTCTCATAATCCCCTTGATTGTCAAGAAAGTCCATTTTATTTCATTTTGAGTCCCTTTATTCCTGATTCCTTGGTGACATTATTCTTGATAGTGAAAACTTAGAAAATCTTATCATTATTGAATTCCAACTTAAGCATTTCAATATAATTTGTTTTGTTTTGCTAATTAATTCATTTTTACATGTCTGAGTGTTTTCGCCTGCATGAATGTCTGTGCACCACATGTGTGCAGTATCTGTGGAGGCCAGAAGAGGGCATTGGATCCCCTAAGACTGGGGTTATAGGCAGTTGTAAACTGCCTTGTAAGTGCTGGGAATTGAATCCTGGTTTCCCGGAAGACGCCCCAGTGCTTTTAAGCACCAAGCCATCTCTCCCGCCCTTTAATGTAATTTACAAAATAGCTAAACTTAAAATAGTGTTCGTGTAGTGCACTCAGAACATACATTTCCCTGTTTCTTTCAGTTATTCCAACTCAAATTATGTGACATTTAGAAGAAATTTTCGATATTGTGTTTTATATGTAAATAAATCTGTCCTCCATGTGTTGGTTGTAGTGTGTGAGAGTGCACACATACACAGAGGGGAGAGAAACATGTATCATATACATGTATGGACTATATATATAGTCCATACATGTATATGTAAACATAATACCTGCTGGCTTGTACTTAGAGAACAATTGGGTTTTTCATATTTATATGAATATGATTATTCACATGTTCTGTTGAGTAGTATTCTTGCATTAAGTAATATTTTCACCAAGTTCAACACTGGGGTAGATACTGAAGATAAAACTTTAAAAGTAGACAGGAGCCTCCCACATGAACTTCATGGAAAAGAGCTTGAAAACACACTATCTCCATGCATACAAATTGATTTAGACACCACACGTCTGATTCCCCCTGCTTCTTTTTTGCCACTCACATAATGCTGTTGCTACAAGCCTCTTTCATGTCACAGTCAAGCTTTATGCCTGCACCTCTGCATCATGACTTTGTGACACAAATGACACCGTGGACAGCAACGGTTCAGAGAAGCCCTTTCAACATGGAGATGGCTGTCAATCACTTGACTATTCATTCACAGAAGAGTGAATCACATAAGTGCATTTCCTTAAGAGCAGAGTCGATTATCTCAGCATATAGCTGCACTTCAGAGCATCGGGAGCAGATCCCTGGAAGGAGACTGGTCCTCCTGTGAGGCTGTGTCTCAAGGGATGCTGCTGCACAATCTCTGATAGAAAGGTAAGGCGACATCTCACATTAGCCTGGGGGACACAGAAGAGCTGCTGTGAACCTGTGCATGTCCATATAAAAGCACATGGCTGTCAGCACCAAGCCAAGAGTCTTGCTCCTTTCCCTTCAGAGGGCATCTTCCCTTTAACAGTGGTGACGTTAGACATGAGGTACTGACTGCTCTCTGAAACACGTCTGTCTTCATAATTAAGTTACAGACAGGTGACAGCTTGGGATAAAGTCCTGGTTCCTGTGATGTTCCTACAGGACTAAGCTTGTCCCCCTCACTTATCATCATTACTGGCTGCTCCTTATGGTCAGTTCCATAGGCATCTGATAACTTTCTGGGACTACTCTTGCAATACATATTTTAACTTGGGGTTCCCTGAATAGAGTGAGATAAAGGTTTGTTTGTGATATATTGGTTAAAAAAATATTTCCTAGGAGGAAAGGAAGTGTGGAAGAGAAGGAGGAGACAGTTTTGCAAGTGATGAGCACTGGTAAGGATAATATTTGTGTCTTGGAGCTTCTATCACTATGAACAGACCATGGTATCTTACAAAGGAAAGCACTTAATTGGGGTGGCTTAGATATTCAGAGGTTTAGTCCATTATCATCACGGCAGGACATGGAGATATGCAGGTAGATATGGTGCTGAAGAAGAAACTAGAGTCCTACATCTTGATCCACAAAGAACAGGAAGTGAGCTGAGATGTTGGGTGTGGCTTGAGCATATATGAGACCTCTAAGCCTGCCTCCACAGTGACACACTTCATCCAATAAAGACATACCTACTTCAACAAAGGCACACCTCTCAATAGTGTTATTCCCTACAAGATCTTGTGAGGGTCAATTACATTCAAACTACCACATTTTCTAAGGGACATTAGTAAATGAGTCCCTGATGTTTTCTTTTGCAGTGAGAAAGGCAATATCTTGCCATAAGTACTCACACAGCACTGTGCTGGAGAAGTCGTAGGGCAGAAGGCAACAAGCATACATACTGTGTAGGCTCAAGGAGGCTTTGTGAGGCCCACAGGCTGGATTGGTCAAACCAGGTACAGAATTGCAGTAATGGCTGAAGGAAAATGTGAGTCAATAAAGATAGAAATAACACACAAATTCCATTTTCATTTTTGGAAAATCAATGCTTAAAATAGACCAATTTTTCAATATTTAAAAGCAGTTGCTATTTAGGCATGCTTATATGTAAATATATGTCATGCTTTAAGAATATCTCTTATCCATAAAAAATGATGTCATAGAAATTAAATATTTCTCCCCATACCTGTGTGATGAAGTAATGTATTATTTCTTCTGCTCCAAAGTCAGGAAACAAAAGCCTCATTGAATGGGACTATCTAACCCCTTACACTATCACCTAAAATAAAATAATAACAAGGGTACAAATAAGACTCAAGAGAAAAAGTGTGACTTGAGTCAAGCTGGGTGTATTTTGAGATCAGCCTTCCTCTGTGTTGTCTTGCAACTACAGCCCATTGCAAACCTAAGTTCTCTAAAGCAGGCTACATTGATTGAAATAATCATAGAACAGTGCAAACATTTTTCTTTTGTGTGTTTCTTTCAATCTTCTAGATTTAAAATAAAAATATATATAATCATTCCCACTGAGGTGGATTTTTCTTGGACCCAAATGGACAATAAATTCCTCCTTGGAAAGGCGATTTTTTGCCCGCGACTTACTTCCTAGTTGTTATAATCATTTGTGAAACAGATTAGGAAACACCTTTGACATTCGCCTGTGGCTTTCCGATTGCTATGTAGCTGTTCTTTGCCACACTGAAATCTGAAAGAATGAGTCACTAGCATGCAAGAAGAAAAGAAATGCACGTGTGAAATAAAGAAAATAAAGGAAAGGGCTGGGGATTATTAGCAAGAGCAGCAGACTGTAATCTAGTTAGTAAATAATAATGCAAACCCTGGCACAATGCAACTGAAAAGAACAAATTGGCCTGAGGAGATCTCATAAAAATTTTGGTATTGCACAGCTAGGAAAATCCCCTGGTCTATTCACATCAGTTAAGGCATTTCTCGTTATGTATTTTTTTTCAAGAGCAAAAATAGTAAAGCAAAGTGGAAAGTTTCTGTGCAGACTTCTAATGGATTTATTTATTGTGTGGTTCTTTGCTTCACCCTAGGCAGAAACATTCTTTGAGGACCTCAGGGAACCAGGTAAATTACCTAATTCACTTCAAACTTCCATGTGCAAAGACAGTAAGAGACAAGCATTTCTTCAGAACCATCGATGGCTATCTACACCTGCCCAGCAATGGAAGAGGATTTGTCTATGAAACTATTTCAATCCCACGAGAAAACTCATAATATCTTAAAAATATAGAAACTCAAATAAGAAAAAAAAATTTTCTACGATCCAACACCTAGAACCCATGGAACATCCTTATAGTCTTATAAGTAACTCTAGTCTCCCTATGCAAAAACAAATGTGCATAAACACTCCCTTATGTAAGCAACCAGGAAATATCTAAGAGAGAGCACATTATAACTAATATTTTCATTGGCTTGCTCCCAAATTCCTTCTGTGCCTTGAAATGGTCTACATACAATCACACATGTAGACATACATACACACATACACACAGACACTCACACAGCAGTATACACATGTATAGATAATACATACAGATATATGTTACCAGAAATTTTGAGAAATCCCACCTATAAAACCATGTTACTGGAGAAATTGTGGTTTCCTCTTAGGGTTTTTAGTTTCTTTAATTAAAACAAACAAACAAAAACCCCAAAACAACATAAAAAATTGAAACTTAGGAGGAAATTTGGGACCAATTTTATTGGAATTAAAAAGACACCCCCAGCCACAGCCCTGACCAACCCAGGGCAGGTGAGTTGTAGATCTCATGGATCTATATGACATGAAAAAGAGGAAGGAAGGCATACGCTCTTGATATAGGCACAGAGGTTTGACAAACAATCACACAACAAAAAGGAGGCAGCTTCAGAGAAGAAGTTAAAAAGCCCGGAGTACCAGAGAAAGCATACTGTACTTAACTTTGGCCAGAATCCAAAAGAAAGAGACCAGTGGAAAATGTTCAGGCCCTCTGAGTCACAATTTTGACTGGTGGGCAAATCTGCCAGCACCTGGTAGTGGGGATTCTGGGAAGGAAAACTGGGCCTCATAGTTAAAGGAGCAGTTATTTCATCTTTTACTATTCCATCTTTTTAGTGCAGCTTTAAGTGTATCTGCCTTTTTGAGGGGTGGTTGCCTAAGTCAGGAGATTGGCAGGCCCAACTGAATAAACTCTTCAGGGAAGAAACAATGGTATGTTCCTTCTCTTTCCCCAAAGCCCAACGTAGATCTGCTTTTTTTTTTTTAATCAGGAAAATACAGTTTTTCTTTATTGAGCTAGACAGAGTCCTGACTGAGGCTACTGTAACACATATAAGTGAGCGTAGTCCCTCTATGTTTGAATTAAAAGTTTAGACCAGCAATCGACATTAAGGCCCCTAAAAAAATATCATGGGCCTTACTTTGAAAGTAAAACTGATTCTTATTTCAAAAATTACTCAGTTTTATATTGAAAAGAGAAAGAGAACAGTTGAAAAATGATGAAAAGGAAAAAAAATGAAATTCAGAGTCTGGAATATGAGCATTCAAGAGACTTAAAATTACATTTGTTCTATTCATATTGTTTTAAATAACCCAGAGAGCGATACCATTTTCCATTATCTTAAACCTTGTAAGCTTTGATTTTATTCCTTTGTTTCTACGTTCTACCAGTTTGCTTTTCACAATTTCTCTCCTCACACCTGTAATCTTAGCTCTTGGGAAGCTAAGACAGGAGGATGATCTCCAATTTCAAGTACAGCCCAGATTATACAATGAGGCCTATCTCAAAATAAAAATGAGTAAATAAGACAAAACATTTTTCCTTGTGTCCTCCTCATTGCGTTTATTATAGCCCAAACTACTGTATTACCAAAAGTAACCTAGAGTTTCCACACATTCCTCATCTAATTTCTAATGTAATTCTTCATATAATAGGGAAAAAATAGAAAACTTACATAGATGCATAAAAGACCCCTAAAGAGCCAAATCAATCTAAGCAGAAAGAGCCTTGCTGGAGGTACAATCCCTGACTGAAAATGATATTAAGTCATAGTACCAAAAACTTTATTGTACTGACACATACACATAGACCCATGGAATAGAATAAAATAGAGGGCCTAGCAATTACAGAACGCAGCTACAACCACCCAACCACAAACAATTAAACACACACGGGAAAAAAGACAGCTTCTTCAACGAATGGTCTTGGGGAAACTGGGTACCCATATATAACACAGTGAAACTATAGTTCCATTTGTCAGCTTGCCCCCACACCTCCCCTGCCCCCCCAAAAGAACTCAAGCTGGTTCAAAGGCCTTACTTAAACTTCCCAAGTCTGAAATCGTTAGAGGAAATCACTCCATGCCCTGGGCACAGACAGATGAGAGCTTTCTGAAAAGAATCCCAGAACCTTCCCAGGGCTCTTGAAACCCAGTGTGCTGCCTGCAATTTGAGCTTTTTGAAACAATTCTTTTTCTTTGGGAAATTCTTGTGATATTCTGGGGGTCTGTGCTCACATTATATTTTTAAATGTGTATTTTATTTTTTAAAAAAATTATTGACTAGACATGTGTTCTCCTAAAGCCAGGAGGACATGGTTTAGCAGTAGACCTATCAATAAGACTTCACCTGCAGCTATTACTCTGTGATCAGGATTATCTCATTCTGACACATCTTGATTTTCAATAGCCAATTCTTGGATCTAAATTTTGCCATTTGATTATAGGTTAACTTTTAAAATTGCACATAAGCCTTAAAAATTGTATCAGTTCTTAGTATCTTTACTAATTTTGCTTTCTATATAGCCACCTGATATAATCCATATGAAACTCATGATTTAGGACTTGGTCATACTTTTGTTTGTTTGTTTAATGAAAGAGGAAATGTCAACCTTTTCTCGTTGTTCTTAGGTGACAAAGAGGAATTGCAGTAGGTGATGACTAGCTTTTCTGGATTATGTTTCATCTTATGATAGCCAGCAGATGGCTTTTAGGTGTGGTCATGTAGAGCACCTGTGTTGATAATCTGTCCAGACATCTGTGCAAACATTTACTTCCGACAGAAAGGCTTATAAACATCATAAAGGTATTTCCTTCCTTTCTTAATGCTAAAGACCCATGATCAAGTTCCTGGTAGACTACTTATCTCTTGAGAGTCCCGTTCGACTCAGAGACTACTTCCCCTTAAGCCCTTGAATGGTTGAAGTGATGAGTATTTTCTACTCCACCTCTTTAAGGTTGATTTTACAGAGATAACCATATTCTTCGGGCACAGATAATGTTGTTTTGCATGTGCTATAGGAAAGAGCATTCTTCCCATCTATAATGGTTAATATTATCAATTTAAGAAAATCTAGAATAACTCAGGAGATAAGACTCTGAGCGTGGTTGGAATTTTCTAGAGTGAACTAATTGAGGTGGTAGGATACATCGTAAACATGGGTGGCGTTACCACATGGGCTGGGACCTCTGGCTATATTAAAAAGGAGAAAACTGAGGGCTTGTCTTCGTTTCTTCTTGCTTCTTGCTTGCAGATGCAATGTAACCAGCAATCTCCTATTCTTGCCACCAAGACTTTCTTAGCACAGTGGACCATACCCTCAAATTGCAAGTCAAACAAACCCTTTATTACTTAAGTTTATTTTGTCACAGCAATGGGGAAAGTGACTAAGAGAGAAAATTGCTTGTGAGAAGTGGATCACCGCTGTGGTAAATCCGACCTTGTGCTTCATAGACTTTCGGCATCCTCGTAAGTGTCTATGTGTGCACGTGACAGGAAGCAAGGAAAGGATTAAGTTGGGACTGTGGATGAGCTCAGAGCTGCATTCTAAAGAACTTCTAGAATATTGTAGGCAGAGCGTTAATAAGCCACCCTGGGGAAGTTCCAAGGATCACAAAGCTGAGAGTCATGGGTACAGGGGAGAACTGGGTTAACATTTCAGATGGGAGCAAGGACTCTATAGAGACCCAGACTGGATGTCATTTATGTTACATTCTGGCAAAGAATTCGCATGCCCTCTGCCCATGACTGGAAAACTCAAATGGGCAGCATTAGAAATAACAGATGGATTTGTTTGGCAGAGAGAATCTCGAAACAAGATAGCATTTAGGCTGTTGAATGGCTTCTGCTCCCTGCTCTTATTCAGGTCTACAAAGACATCAGAAAAATATGGAAAAGTGAATTTTTGTAAGGAAAGGTGTGTATGGAGGCTTTAAGTTGTAGAAAAGGCAGGTGGAGAGAAACAGCTATAATCATGAAAAAAAGACTGAACCATGAAAGAGTCACTCAAGGCTGTGCCCTTTCCAGAGGCCTGCTGAGGCCAGAAAACATATGGCCATGCCTGCCAGGACTGAGGTCTCTACAGAGACCTTGGAAGGCCATCACATCAAGAAAGATGAAGCTGAGGTTATAATAAGGACCCCAAGATGTTGATGTCAGAACCATAGGACATTGACTACAGGAAACCACGTGCACAGACAGAGGTTAGGCATTCTCTAGGCAGCAGCGCTAGGGTGGAGGGGGACCTTTTGGAGCCCAGTGATTCTACGACAACTGCAAGTGCTGTTTGTCAAGCTGGACTGAGGTCTTACTCGGATCTGATCTTTTTTTGCCAGGCTCCCATTCTTCCTAGGAACAGAAATATTTAATCTATGCCATAGCATTCAAAGATGGCCTTGAGTCTTGGAAGAGACTTTAGACTTTGGACTTTCGCACAATGTCGGGATTATTGAGAATGTTAGGGACTCTTGAAGTTGAACTGAATGCATTTTGCATTATGGTTTGACCATGAACTTGCAAAGACAAGAAATAGAGGAAATAGCTTAAAATTTGATATATTTGATTGTCAGCAAGATAAGAACGGCCTAGGAGATAAGTCTCCGGGCGTGGTAGTAGGGAACTTTCTAGATCAGATTAATTAAGGTGCTCAGACACACTCTAAATATGAGTGGCACCAGGCCATGTGCTGGGTTGCAAGACTGCAGAAGGAGGAGAAAGGGTAGTAAGCGTTATTGCTTTCTGCTTCCAGACTATGACGGGAGTGTGACCTGCTGCCTTGGGCCCCTACTGCAATGACATCCTGGCCACAATGGACTGCACCCTCAAACTCTGAGGTTGGTTTTATCAGGCTTATTTTTTTTTGTCATACAAACAAGAAAAGTAGCTAAAACAGTGTTCAAAATAAAAACACATCGCTTTTCTTAAACAAGAGGTGCTTTCTCATTTTGCTTAGGATCTCCACTCCCAGATTTTAGATTAAAAAAATGACAATAGGCATCAAAAATATTTTAGTCTCCATTTGTCACCAGTACTAAATGAACCACTGATATGGCCAGGAAGATAGCTCAGTGGAGAAAGCCACTAGTTACTAAGCCAGATGACCAAAATTCACTCATAGGAACCCAAGCGGTAGAAGGAGAAAGCTGATTCTTGCAAACTTTTGTCTGACATCCATATGTGCACCATGGCCTAGGCAGTAAGGTGCAGTATTTAAATATATTACACGAATCACATGTGAAATGACAAACTATAACTGAAATTCAGTGTCATTGTAGGAACTCGTGACAAACTAACAAGCTGAAGAAAGACTTGTTTCATTTAAAGAGAGAAAGCAGGTTGGAGAGACAGCTCAGTCAGTAAAGTGCTTGCCCCAGAAGCACTAGGAATTTCACCTGATCCCTGGAACACACATAAAAGTGCCAGTCACTGTTGGTGATACACACTAAGGATGGAGACAGATGGATGTCTTTGGCTTGATAAATAGCCAGTCCATCCTACCCAGTGAGTTCCAGGCTGAACTGCAGAAAGCAACGACATAAGCAGCGTTTGGGGAAGGGTACCAGAGGTTGTTTGCTGACAGCCACATGCATGGGCACATGCATCCACATGGATATGTGTGTCTGTACACATGCCAACATACCACAGAGGGAGAGAGACAGAGAGATGGCAGGCACAGCCAGAACTTACGTGCAGGTTATGAGGTACAGTGCTGCCAAATTTCTCTATTCCTTCCTTCTGCCCTTCCTCCCTCCCTCCCTCCCTCCCTCCCTCTCCCCCCTCTCTTTTTTGTTTTTTTTGTTGTTTGTTTGTTTGTGTTGTTGTTTTGGGGACAGAGTCCCTCTACATGCCTCTGGCTGTCCTAGAACTCACTATATAGACTAGGATGCTATTGAACTCATGGAGATCTATCTGTCTGCCTTTGCTTCACAAGCATGCTGGGATTAAAGGTATATGCTACCATGCCAGCCAATCGCATATTTCAAATCAGATGAAATTTAGGATTTTTAGTGAATTCTTGGAGCGTGTGTGCACCTTCGATGAATTAAAACTTAAGATCTGTAAATGGATGGGGCATTGAGGTGAGAAGCAGCAAAAAAGATTAAAATAAAATGAAAGTAAAGGAGTAAAGAGAGACATGCAAAGGAATAAAACCAGGCAACAAAAAGAATTAAATAATTCGTCTGATAGAGAAAGGGACATTGCTGCCTACTGTGGTTTGGTGTGGTCGGATGTGTTCCCTCATAGGCTGGAGTCTTGGTCCCCAGAGTGGCAATGTTGAGAGGCAGTGAAACCTGTAGGATATGGCAATCAATGCAAGGTAATTATAAAGACATCAACAAAGGATGAGATTCATGCTTGCCTCCCTAAGTAAATTAGACCCTGCAAGAGGAAGTCGTCAAAAGAAGACAGGCCTAGCCCAGAGCATCTCTAGCTGCCTCTCCTGCTCTGTGATCTATTGTCCATCTGCTCTTGACACTGTGACCTTACGCACCGCAAGGGCTCAGCATTGCCTGAACACACGGGCTGCCCAATCTTGGCACTTCACCCTTCCAAACGTGTACTAAGTGGATCTCTTCTCTTGATAAGATGCCCAGGCATCTTACAAACAAATTTACAAAAAAATTACATTGTTACAAACAAATAAAACACATTCATATACCAACAGAACAGAAAGGCTAGGCAGGAATCAGGAATGAGAACGGAAGGATGGGCCTAGAGAAAAAAATACTGTTTTACAAAACTTAGATGAAAAGTCTGACCTCTTTGTTGAGTGTTGGTTAAGGTTTCTGATTTTGGACCAATCACAAAAACAATAATTGAAAATAAACATGTTTCTAAGGCAAAGCGAGGATGTGGGCATCCTGGTACATTGCAAAGGCATGTCCAAACCTCCTTCTTCTTCACCCTGTGTGCTTTCCAGTGTGACTTTACAGATCCTCTTTCACCATATAGATCCTTCTTCCTTCCCCTCCCTGAGATGCAGGGCATTCCTGTGACTGCAGAACGTAGTGCCAGTGGCCCTACGCCAGGTCGCAAGGGGCTTCTGTGCTTTCTCTCCTCTCACCTCACTGAGATCACAGGGACAAGCTTGTGGTGGCTCCCCCAGGGACACGCATCAGAGAAGAGTCATCTTACATGGAGCTAACTGTAATAACCTGGACACATTGAATTCCCAACACAAGCAATTCTAGAAGGGAGCAGCCAGGCATAGAACAGATCAGCACAGTCACCCAGCTGACCTGAGGTTTCCTGAACAAAATTGAATCATTATTATTATATGTCAGCGTTTTACCAAAGTTGACCAACCACATCCCAGACAAAAATGAATAGAAATACATTTACGCCGAGGTGAAAACATGGGCTATGCAAAGCACAGAGTGAATGAGATGAGAGAGGAGGAAGATGAATTGAGAAAGCCAACAAGGATGGTTCTTAACTAACACAGGTCGCCTTGTGCTTCTGTACTGCAGAATAAACTTCGAAAGCAAATCCAAGTTAAGAACGTGCAGTGTGCTAAAAAGAGAGGTAGAGGAGGAGCACACAATCGAGTTTGTTCATTAAAATGACAAAAAATTATTTTAAACATGTAAGATATGGGAGTTATACTCTGTATGTTTCTTATGAAAACTTAAGTAGATGTGCATTTTTGATCTGTTAAATTGTAAGCAATGACACTAGCAGTTTATACACTGTTTTCCAACTTATAATTTGCTAGCGACTGAAAATAAACATGATTGCTTTTATTAAGTGATGATTCTGTCAAGCACTGTGTTTATACTTGAAGCAAATAATTCTTAATTCTATTTTAAAATCCCTTAAAGTGCATGCCATTGTCTCCATTTGATAAGAATGAAAAAATTATGCATAAAGCAAATGATGATCAACATTTCCATGAGCTGAGAACTGGCAGAATCTAGCAGCTGGCATAATTGTGGTTCTAAGTGTATCATCATCGATAAAATGGTTCCTTATGAATAAGCCAAATGTAGCAAATAATACCAGCCTGAATCTAAAGTTCCACATTATGTTAAAGATCCTGGAGAATGGGAGCGTGGTAGCGTTGTCCAATTTCTCCCTCTTGGGAGGCAGAGGAAGGGACATAAGTCTGAGGCAGCCAGGTCATGAGGTACACTCAAGAACAGAAATTGCTCTGCATCTTTAAATAAATAAATAGTGGGAGAGTGAGAAGTGACCATACATGAGTGCCTGCTCTTACTGTTTTCGCCTTTGAATAATAGAAAGTATTTATTCAAATTTTAATATTGAACTTAAAACAATAGCCACTAGCAAATCAAAGGCCCATATGGCAAAAGACAGAGAACAGATGACTATAAAATATAAGAAAAAATAAAAGAAAGAAAAACGTATCGCCAAATTAAAACTTAGTGTATCAGACCTTTGTAGATATTAATGCTTTAAATTCTCACTTGAAAGTGAGTGGTTATCTCATTTCTTATAAAAATCTTAAGATATTGAGATGTAGCTTTAAGTCAAGTCAAAATATTTTACAAAGGCAAATGGGAAATAATTTAGTAAAGTAAAAACACATATAAAATGACACTACTAAATTCAACTGAATATACTTATATATGCATATTTTAAATACCTAATAAGCTCACGGACAGTTTTGCAAGTCATGTCAGAACATCGGAATCATACGAACAAAAAACAGGAACTGGAAGAGATCATTTATATCACTGCTGTTTCTGATGAAATATAGAGTTTCTGTTCCTTGGGAAATGCCCAGGATTCACTTTTAAGAGTAAAACAGTCTGGGAGGGGGTATTTAGAAACAGTTCTGAGGGGGGCAGAGAGGTTTCTGAGAATTAAACTTAATTGTTGGAGGAGATTACAGATAAATTTCTCTTATTTGTATGTGGACAGAAGCCTTGGTAACAGACACCAATAGATTTTTAGTGGCTAGAGTGAGTTCCCTAGATTGGACACAGTGCTGATGGCTTGCCTCTTCACTCAGCTGACAGCAGAGACTTTAAACAGAGAGAGGAGCCTGATGGGTCTCAAAGGCCTGCTCTGTAGATCCCTAAGAGGGAGCCATAAGATGCACCGTGGTACTTAGTGGGGAATCGTGGGTTGTTGCTCCAGGTGAAGGACAAAATGGAGCCTTGCAGTTACACCTGTTCTGTGCCATGGCCTTGAGATCCAAAGTTCTGGGCTGCCCCTATTCCTTCTTGCTGGGCAGGAAAAGCAATAGCAATGTTATTTTCCAGAGAAGGACAGGTCACACCAGAACAGACAGTAACTGAAATTCAGTTTAGAGTCATCTACAAGAAGGGCTGCTTATGTATTTAGCTCTAAGTAACCTCAGTCTTTTCCTAAATTGGCTGAGAAGGGAGCAATAGAGAGTGGAGACAGGTGGAGGAACAGAGTATATGAACTCAGAATGCAGCGTTATAGGCATTAAACGCACATCTCCTCCGCACTACCTGAGTGACTTTTGAAACACCAAGCAAGACCTAGGCTGTTTTTCTTTCCTTCCCTACAAAAATATTGACACTTACCAGCCTTGTGAAACCTGAGAACAGAGAAGAAATAAAAATCCCACTACAGATGAAAAACTTACATCCAGCAACTAACAAATCCAGTGGAGAAAACAGGTGATCAGGATACAGGATCATTCCTAGTGAGATAGCAAGAGATGTATGATGCACAATGTGACACCCAATAGTTTTGGAGAGGGACCCATGGGAGACATTAATATAAAACATCTTTATTTAGTCGGGATGGAATGGGTTAAATGGAAGATTAAAAAACTGTGATTATGAGCTAGTGAGCTAGATACTAAATGAAGAACTCCCACAATGCTTCAACATGAAGGAAATTATGAAGAAAATGAAGGAAATGGTAAATGGTCATTGGTTCCTCTTGTTGTGGTACTTCCGGCATCTCAGGCTGAGCAGCTGTTGGTTTCCTCTGATCTCCGATTGCTGACATACAACTTTGTGGGACTTTTTAAACTGAGACCTTGTAAAGCAATCTAACAAATACCTCTTGTAACTATATGTACATTCTACAGCTCTGATTTTCTAGAGAACCCAGATGTACATCTGGGGAACTTTCACAGTCCTGTCTGGATTCTGCTCAGAGGGGTCTCTCTCCTTAATGGGTCTGAGGAGTTCCCTACTACCCAAGTGATACCCCAGGCATTCCCTGGTTCAGAAACCTTGATATTGCTCCTGTGGACACCATAGTCCCATCCCCAATGCTCTTTCCTTTACTCATAGTATTACTGTTGCCCAGATCACTAAGCCCTGAACACTGAGGGCCTTTTCTTCCTCTAGGCTTTGTGTAAGTTTTTTTTCTCCATTTTGGAGTAACTGTCATGTGCTTTAACCAAGATAATTCTAGCTCTGGATTTGGAATTGCCTTAAGCCTCATTTACTCACGTGTGCTGGCTAGTTTTATGTCAGCCTGACATATGCTAGAGTCAACTGCAATGAGGGAATCTCTCAAGTGAGAAAATGCCTCCATAAGATCCAGCTATGAGGCATTTTCTTCATTGGTGATTGATGAGGAAGGGTCCAGCCTACTTTGGGTGGTACCATCCCTGGGATGGTTGTCCTGGGTTCTCTAAGAAAGCAGACTGAGCAAACCATGATAAGCAAACCAGTAATCAACAGTCCTTCATGGCCTCTGCATCAACTCCTGCCCCCAGGTTCCTGCCCTGTTTGAGTGCCTGTCCTGACTTCCTTCAGTGGTGAACTAAAGTAGAGAAGTATAAGCCAAATAAACCTTTTCCTCCCCTACTTGCTTTTGGAAGTGATGCTTCATCACAGGAATAGTAGCCCTAGCCAGGACATCAAGAACCCGACTTTCCTCAGTATCTTCAACATGGTATAAAGTCTTAGAGCAACAGAGACTCCATAAAAGCATTTATGGCCTCCCTTACAATTTAATGTCATAAACTCTTAAAATTATTTCTCTATATCTAGAGTGTGTGCATTTACTATCACTGAAATTCTAATTAATTCAGTGTTCCTTGGCACTGTTATGTGAATGATCGGATGATACCCAAAGATCTACAACCAGAAACACCTTGAACTGATATGGACTTTGGTTGCAAGTCATATATACATTGATTATATTATTTCAAAAATATATGATTATAAAGATGTGATGAAGCCATTGGGTATGGTACGAGTCTACATTCTGATACATAAATATCATCTCAAGGTCACTGAAAAATCATATAATTATTTTTCTGTCCTTGTTAAAAATAACATAAAAATTCCTATTCCTTTTCCAATGAGAAGCCATGATTGCAAGCCCAATGATGCGTGAATGCAAAAGTTCAAAAAAAAGCTACAAGAAATAGTTCATTTATTTAGGCATAGTGTTTTTTCCCTCATGTGATTTTTCCTAGAATTGCTTTGATACAAAATGTCATTTCAAGATCCTTTGTAAAAGAGTAAAAAAAAATGCTAATTCTTTTTTAAAAGAAGAATTAAGCAAACTGCCTATTCAGGAAGTGCTTTCAAGGGTGATAAATAAGAAATAACAATGAATCAAAATGAATCATTAGCTTTTCCAAACTCAAGGAATTCAAACTAATCAAAAAAATTCTCAGTTCAATCACCATTAGACTTTGAAGAATAAAGCAAATGACAGCCTATTCGAATGGCATCAGTCCTAGATTGCAAGTGTCTGTAATGACAGGAAAATGACAGGGGAAGCTGGAGGGTGGCTAGCCTGGGGGCCAACCTGCACAACTCACAGAAGAATGCTATCTAATGGAGCAGGTCTCACCAAAGACAATTTCACATAATGGAGCCACGGTGTTGTCTGATGCCTCAAATGGAATGTCACCAAATCTTTCACATGGGGTCAAACCCTCAGGAAATGATCATACACAAACCTAGCATCTGCTTGTGAAGGCAGAGCATTTGTGCTGTAGAGAACTTAAGACTATAGGGCCCAAGAGCTCATTGTCATGTGCTTGAATTTCAGTCCAATGGTTTGTGTGACAGTGAATTGATGTATGCATTCATGCCACACAGTCTAGCTTCCTCTTAATTTTTTTCAACTACTAGTACATGCTCCCATAATTTAACACAAACAGGACTATATAGGGAATGTACATACACACACAAACACAGACACACACACATATATATGTATATATATATATACACATTTTTGCTTATTTTGCTTTCCCTCTCCTCTCAGAGAAACTCTGCATGGCAGAGTATACATTACAGACTGCAAACAACAGATCCTCATCCAAAGCCATGATCCACTGCATATCAATACTACAACACACCTGGAAGCATAAAATTTCATAGCGTACAGGAATTTCATCATGATTTGGCTCCATCCCCTGCCTACTGCCTTACTAGCCTGTAATCAAAATGACACCACAGCTGCAATGTCATCTGTGTTGGAGAAGTGATCACTGTCTTGTGGTTGAATGAGAATGGCCCCCATAGGCTCATGTATTTGAATATTAGGTCCCCCGTAGGTGGAACTGTTTGGGAAGGATCAGGAGGTGTGCCCTTAATGGAAGAGGTGTGTCACTGGGGCTAGATTTTGAAGTTTCAAAAGCCTACACTCTTCTCAGTTAGCTTTCTCTCTCTGCCTTGCATTCATAGATCAGATGTAAGCTCTCAGCTACTGAGCTAGCACCGTGCCTGTCTGCCTGTTTCTATATTTCCTATCATTATGTTCAGACTCAACCCTTCTATAACCATGGGTCCCAAACTGAATGTTGTCTTTTATAAGTTGCCTTCGTCATGGTATGTTCCTCTGCAATGGAAAAGTAAACAAGATAGTGAGGTTTTTTAAAACATAATAAATTGAATTATTCTGTCTTCTCTCTATCTTGATTATCTCATTTAGCAAAACTTGGTGAAATAGATACCAGTGCATGATTATAGTTCATTATATTTTCTTAATGACTATGTAATAGTTCACAATTTGGATGAATGTTAATATACTTATGCTACTGTATAAATATACTCACATACATCTATCTATAAAAATATATGGTTGGATAGTGCATATTTATATGCTTATGAACTCTCAGGCATTGGAATGTTAGGTGAAAGGCATACCTTTTATGTTTTAAGATGAAGTAAGGGTTTTTCTTTTCTAAGTTATCTTGAGCAGTCTGCATTTTGGTAAATAGTACATTGGACTTCTTTTCTCAATACTATATCTAGCAATAGGTCTTACACTAATAATCTAATAGATGTGAACTTATCATTATTGTTCAGTTACTCAGAAACAGAGAATGATGTGTATGTTGTGTATGTTGAAACTATGCACTGAGAGTCTCAGGAAATAGCTTAGTGGGTAAAGTACTTTCATGAGAACATGAACGCAGACTCCTGGCACTCATATGAAAAAAACCAAGTGTGGCAGTGCATACTTGTAACCCCAGAATTGAGGCAGAGAAACAGAGACAAGCATATTCCAGGGTTACACTGGCCAGCGAGTCTAGCCAAAATGGTAAGCTCCAGATTTAAAGAGATACTCCCTCAAGAACTAAGGTAGAAAGTGATAGAGGAATATACCTGGCACCTCCTTGTGTGCCTGCTCCTTCCCCCCACACATACATATAACACACATGCAAACATGAATGAAGAATATGCATCAAATGCCTGGTATATTCTGACCCACTGATCTCAGTAGGGAATATTGCAGTGAACAGTGCAGATAGTAGCCTTTCTCTGGTCACTTTCATAAAGGACATGGCTCACATTCTAGCTGCCCCCAATGGTATGTCTCTAGCTATTATCCATTTGCACTTATGGGAATCAACTACTCATGCTACCTGTCTTCTCAATACTGGTTTACATAGCTCTTCCTAATTAATTTTTTTAAGTTCTTCATGTTTATTTATATAAACTCTATCCTTCTGTGAGTATGGCAGCTTTGGGGCTATACTACTGTCTATTGTTCTCATTTATTTCAATATACAATGTTGTTTTCCGAATTTTTAGATTTCAAGGTTGCTATAATGCTCATGGATACTGTAATAGCTCCTGTTATAGTTTTCTGAACTAGCTGATAAAGGCTTCTCAAGTCTCATTGGTCAGTCTTATTGGTCAGCTTTTCTCATTTTTTTTTAAAAAAATTGTATTCTTATTTGTTTTTATTGTGTGTGAATGCTGATCTCCCCCTCCATACACACTATATGTCATGATGCACACACAGAGGTCAGAGGTCAGAGGACAACTTTTTGGAGCTGGCTCTCTCTTTCCACCCCATAATTCTCTAGGGTCAAGCTCAGATCACCAGACTTAGCAGCCAGTGTCTTTACCAGCTGAACCAGCTCATTGTCCCCTGACTATTTTAAAAATAATTTATTGTAATAAATTTCAAGAACAAGGGTATTCATTTAAAAGTCCACACAAGTTTTCTTTTCCTATGCAGCTCTATTTCCTCCTCACAATACTGGATTCACACCTAAATCTTCTCTTCCTCACAATCAGCTGTAGGATGCAGACCCATTTCATAGTGCTTGTCACTATAATTGTATATTTTGATATTTTCTTAAGCAAACTCTTCTATGTATTTATAATTTTTCAGTCTTAACTACCTAGTCAAGTTTTCTTCCCATTTGGAATTTGACAACGTTTTATACAGTTAAGAGCACTATCTTAGCTACAGATTTGGCTTAATGGTGGAGCTCTGGTTCCTATTCCAGAGTACTTGGTTCACTTTCTACCACCTCACAGCCATCTGTAACTCCTCTATGAGTGGTGCGTGGACAGGTGTAGATGGATTTTTCTTTTCTGCCAGTCAGTTCCCAAATAACCATACTGAGACTTATTATTAATTATAAATGCTTGGCCAATATCTTACGCTTATCTCCAGCCAGCTCTTGGCAACTTAAATTAGCCCATTTTTATAAATCTCTGCCCTGCCCTGAGACTCGTTTATCTCATCTATGAACTTCTCATGTTGCTTCTATGTCTGGCTCACGACTCCTCAGATTCCACCCTTCTTCCCAGCACTCTCTCAGAAAATACTGCCTATCTATCAGCCAATCAGCTTTTTCTTAGCAGTGAGAGCAACACATTTTCACAGTGTACAGAAGGATTATTCCACGGCAGACATGGATGCACACAAAACATTCGTACACATAAAATGAAAACAAATATTTAAAGGTAATATTATCACTATATTGGCCCAATACCAACCCAAAACAATAATACAAAAATAAAAGCCACATTTTCTGGAGGGCTCTTAAATGATGTGTGTGTATTTGGCATCTCATTCATGCCAAACAAACACAATCCTGGAGTACTAATAATGGTTAAATCACTAGGTGATATGTATATTTTCAATACCTCAGTCATTCCCCACAACACTCCTATAAATTTGGAATTTATCATCTTGAAGATGCACTGGCTTAGTGTGGGAGAAAATGAAGATCACAGAAAGCAGGATCGATCATAGGAGCAGATCTAGCAGCTGAATCCAGGCTTGTTATCACTGACAACACCTGAAAGGGGATCTCTTCAGTAGGAAGCAAATATAGCTGATTGACAAAACAAATAATGCCCAAAAGTTGAAAGCAACCTAGAGTAGTCATTCTCCGTGAAGCATAATTTTGGTTCTAGTGGTATATGACAGTACCTGGAGACATTTGTGTCTGTCACACCTCTCAGAGTATTGTGGAATCTAGGGAATAGAGGTTCGGGATGCTGCTGGAGAACTTCTACTAGAAATAGCTCCCTTTCCATGCAGACTGACCTGGCCTAAAATATGCACAGAATCAGTGTAGTAAGGAGGCTGCTTGTTGGTTCCTGGCCTCCTAGCCCGAAATAATCACACAGAAACTGTATTAATTAAATCATTGCTTGGCCCATTTAGCTCTAGTTTCTTATTGGCTAATTCTTACATATTAATTTAACCCAAATCTACTAATCTGTGTATCTCCACGTGGTTGTGGCTTACCGGCTAAAGTTCTGGTGTCTGTCTTTGGTAGGGCTCCATGGCTTCTCCCTGACTCCACCCTTCTTCCTCCCAGCATTCAGCTTAGTTTTCCCTGCCTACCTAAGTTCTGCACTGCTATAAGTCCAAAGCAGTTTCTTTATTCCTTAATGGTAATCACAGCATACAGAGGGAAATCCTACATCAAATCAGGGCCTCTTTTTCTATGCCAGGGCACTTCTGATATAAATCAGGACCTTTGTGTGGTTCAGGTAGTCATGAAGACATATAACCCAAAAGCCTGCCCTATTTAATAATCATCTTTGTCAACTTGTCTGGTTATATAGTGTCTCCATGGAAACACATACCTGAGTTTGTTATAAAGGCATTTCAGGAAAGGTTTAATGTAGTGATATTTTATGTTTTAACAAATAAAGCTTGCCTGAAGATCAGAGTGCAGAGCTAAGCTACTAG
>LOJH01009324.1:0-19099 GCA_001685095.1 Ellobius talpinus
TCCTGAGAAATCGCCACACTGACATCCAAAGGGGCTGTACCAGCTTGCATCTGGCTGAAGAGACTCACCTGCCGTTCTTTCTGGCTATTGAGAGAGTGACCCCAAGAAGTTAGAATCTCCCCAAGAATCTCCTGTGGGGACAGGAAAAGACAGAAACCCTGGGGCACCCAGGGGAGGAACTTGTTGCAGGACCTCATAGGAGAGACTTGTAGCTGCTACGGGAGTGGGCAAGGGACTGAACCTTGCAGTCCTGTTTAGTTGTGCGTATCTCTTGCTTTCTGTCAAAACCCTGCCCTCTGATCCGTACCTAGAAGATGTGCGGTATCTCTTCATTTGTCCTCTCAACACGGCTACATTGACTAAGTCTCCTTTTTTCTGCTTTTCACAAGTAATTTGGCTCTTTTCATTGACTTACTGAGGATGGGTGGCTGAACCTGGCTTACAGGGGCCCAGGCAGTGACCCCCGAGTCTGTAATGCTCTCATGGTAAAGATAGAGAGCCATACCACAATACGTATTTTCTCTCATAGAAAAACAATGTTGTGGTTTGACCTATAATCCAAGCCCGTGGGAGACTGAGGCAGGAGGATTCTGAGTTTGAGGCCAATCTGGGCTGTATAGTAGACCCTGCCTCAAAGCAATAACTAGAAATGGCAACCTGGAAACAGAAGGTGGATTACTGGGGAAGGGCCATGTGTGGGGAGGGGCAACAGCATGAAGAAGAGGTAGGACAGTAGGGAGGGACAAATGTCATCTTACCACCATCCCCTTACCTGGTCCCAGGGAGAAACTCTCCTGATTGAGCTCCACTGTTTCACACACACACAAACACATAAATGACATTTCTCCTTTGTCCCCAGCTTATTTCCCTTAACATGATACCCTCTAGGGCAGTTCCTGATACGGTTCCTCTTCTCTCTCTCTTTTTTTGAGACTAATAATCATTACATCATATCTTTATCCATTCTCGGATCAGTGATGCCATTGCTTGGCTTTTGTGAATGATGCCGCAGTAAACCTTGGGGAGGGCAGCTATCACTTTAATGGACTGATTTCCTTTCTTTCATTTGTGTGTGTGTATGTGTGTGTATGTGTGTGTAGTGGTGTCTATAGAGACCAGAAGAGGGCACTGGATCCCGTAGGGCTGGAGTTCGAGGCAGTTGTAAGCTGCCTGACATGGATGCTGGGAATTAAACTTAGGTCCTCTGCGAGAACAGTAAGCACTCTTAACTGCTGAGCCATTTCTCCAGTCCCCGATTTCATTTCTTTTAGATATATAGCTAGGCTTGGGGTTGGCAGATCATGGTAGGTCTATTCATTTTCTGAGGACTCTAAAAATGGCTGTTTATTTTATATTTCTACCAACCATGCAAAAAGGCTCCCTTTCCTTCATTTTCCAGATGACATTTTCAGTGTTCTTGTTAGTTGTCATCCCGACTAGTGTGGAGTGGTATTATTATTATTATGATGATGTCATTTATTTATCTGGACAGTCCCCATGTGGAGTCCTGGCTAGCCTCCAGTTTATGAATCTTGGCCTTTTGAGAGTTAGAAATAGTGAGGATGGGTAGGTACTGGGCCTGGCTTTATTGTTTTGATTTTAATTTCCCTGGTGGTTAGGGAAGCTGAGTGCCTTTGCTAGGGCCTGTTGGTCCTCTGTGCATCTTGCTCTGAGAGATATCTATTCAGGCTCTCTGTCCATGGTCGTTGGGTTGACTGTCTTCTGACTGCTGAGTTGCATGGACTTTCCTTTCCTTCCCTTCCCTTCCCTTCCCTTCCCTTCCCTTCCCTTCCCTTTTCTTCCTCCCTGCCCCCCCCCNCTCTTTCGAGACAAGGTGTCTCTGTGTAACACCCTGGCCCTGGCTGTTCTGGAACTCACTCTATAGACCAGGTTGGACTGACTGCCTCTGCCTCCTGAGCGCTGGGATTAAAGGTATGCACCACCACCCAGCTCTGCTTGTTTTATAGGGTTATTTCCTTAAAATTATTTTGGATGTATTTATTTTATCATTTTATATGCTTGTATGCGTGTGGACCATGTACATGCCTTGTGTCTGAGACATCAGAAGAGGGCTTTAGACTCCTTGGGACTGGAGCTGCAGCAGTTGCAAGCCGTCGTGTAGGTGCTGGGAAACAAACCCACATGCTCTGCAAAGGCAGCAGTGTTAACTGCTGAGCCACCTCTCCAGCCCCGTAGCGATTTCCCATCAGAAGCATGATTCACGCCCACATCCTCCTGCTCTGCAGGGTGACTCTCCGCTCTCTACCATTTCCTGTGCTATCTGGATAGAAACCTGGATAGGTTCCCTGCGCCTTTGCTAAGAAATCCAAAGCGTCTTTGCCCAGACCAGAACAGCTTCCTTGCTGTTTACTTTTCACTGCTGTGTAGGTTCAGGTCTCGCTTAAAAAAATTACTTTTATGTGCATGAGTGTTTGCCTCCAGGTATGTGTGTGTACCACGTGCATGCAGTGCCTGAGGCCAGGAGAAGGACTTGATCCCTGGAACTGGAGTAATAGTTGGTTCTGAACCACCATGTGGTACTGGGAACTGAACCCAGGTCTACAGGAGCCCTAGGTGCTCTAACCACTGAGCAATCCATCTAGCCCTGAGGCCTCAGGAACTCACACTGTGAGCTCGTGCTTTCTGTGTAGCGTGAGGTTCAGGTCTAACTGCATTCTCTGCTTCTGCATATCCAGTTTCTCCCATTGTGTAATTTGGTACCTTTGTCACAGATCACTGAATGGAGACCCGTGGGTCTATCCAGGGGTGTTCTATGCAAGTCCATTAGTCTGTGACTCTGTGCTGGTGTTGTCACCTGTCCCACACTCTGATCCTGATAGCTTTATAGTAGGTTTCCATTCATGAGCTCTCCTCCTTCCCTCCTTCCTTCTTTTCTTCTTTCCGTTCTCCCCCACCCTTTCCTCAAGTAGCTGCTAGTGTTGAATTGTGATAAGTCCCAGACACTTTAGTAGCTACCTACAAAGGGGTCACAGAAGAAAACTTTTGGTGTTTTTGTAAAGGTTTTCTCAGTTTCCTGGACCTTGGGAGAGTCTTGGGGACCCCAGAACCCATCATATGAGGGCCACTGGTCTGTATGTCCATGGGCCTCAGCTTCCGGTGTCCTGGCTGCTTTGGTCAGCCTCCCTGAGCCTGAGTTTTCTCTGCTGTAAGGCACACATGGGCAGGCTGTGATGATAACTTGACTGGGCTTAGAAGCATCATGGAAACCTCTGGAAGGTTCAACTGAAAAGGAGCAACCTGCCCTGAATGTGGGCAGCACTGTGCTGTGGGCTGTGGTCCTGGACTGAGGAAGAGGAAGGAGGCTGAGGCCTGCATCACGTCTCTCTGCTTCCTGACCATGGATGCTGTGTGAGCATTGCCTCCCACCCCCGCTGCCATACTGTTGCCTTGATGCACTGCACCCTCAGTCTGTGAGCCAGAAAGCAAAAGACCTTTCCCTCCTGAGTTGCTTTGCAGGTCCTTTGCCATAGAAAAGAGAACGGTAACTCAGACTCTCATTCTCCACACCCACGGGTGTGTTAATCCCTGAAGCGTCTCTAGTGGCCAGTGTTTCCCTGGGTGTCTTCCCTTCCTCCCTCACCTCTGATTTTCTTCTCCATTGCTCTTTCTCATCTCACCCTTGTGGTTTGGCCTCCTCCCTGTTTTAGCTCCTCCTCTCCCCGGGCCATCATCCCCTCTCTGGGACTTTAACTGTCACCTGCAGGCTGTCAACTGCCAATCCCTGTCTCTCTGGATGTCTGTCTGCAGGTGTGCAGCTCATGTTCCACCTGAGACCTCTTCACCTCTGTCCTGCTGTCACATCAGCAGGCCGAAGCTGATCCCATCACCTCCAGTGACCTCCTCCTCTTCCAGAATAGCCCTTCCTGGTTAGCTCTTCCGTTTTGCTCCTGAAACCAGAAGTCCAAAAGCCCTTTCCCACCCATGGAATCCTTATCATTTCAGGCCGGTTCATTCTGCCTCCTGTATGTTCTCTTAGTTCCTCCCTGTGCCCCAGCAGCAGCATCTCAGCTCAGCCTGCCGTTCTCACCCCGACTACCATAAAGAACCCTCCTTGCCTCAGGTCCCCCTGGCTGCTCATTGCCAGCTGAGGCCCTACATCTCCAGCAGAAATCACACAAGCTAACTCCCCACACTTTTGTTTTCCATTAACCGGGTATGGAGAAATTATCAAGACAGGTACGATGTGTTGGAGCGGCACAGAGCACACCAGAAGTTGTTCCTGACCTCTGGCACTCAGGATATGAAGGAGGAGAGGACAGTCCAGGTCCCTGAGACTCATCCGTGGGGGAAGGTGGTGGGAGGGCTTGGTACCCCTGGGTGCTGAGGGGAGAGACTCCTGGCTGGGTGATAGAGCAGGGCCTTCCTGGCCAACACCCCCATCTCATTTCCCTGCCTGGTGGCTCTCTTCTCAGTTTGTCACCACCCAGAGGACAGTCCACATTCCTCACGTGGAGCTCAGCCTTGTGGCATCGTCTGCCACTCCCCAAACTGCTTTCAGTTCTCCTAAGCCTGTACTCAGCTCCAGGTCTTTGCGCTCAGTCCGAGGACTCTGAATCACCCATACAGATGCTCAGGGATGGCCGGCCCTCCCACACAGACTGTGTGGCTTTCCCTCTGCTGTGTTCTCCAGAGTGCACACACCTGAATTCTCCCACACATCCCATGTGGTCAGGGCTCATCTGTGTGTGGTCCCAGCTGCTGCCTAGCTCCCACACCCTCATCCCATGAGCATGTGGGTGTCCCAGGGTGCATGTCTCCGTGTGTTAGTGGACAAGGTTAAGCAGTGACCATTGCGCCCTTCCCTTCCTCTTGATCTGTGACCTCCTTTTGCCCCTTTCCACGCCAAAGCACCCATTAGCTCTGTTGGGCATTGTCCTGCCCGATAGGCACCTCACCTCTGGAGAGTCAGTCGCTGGCACTCTTGCTGGCTTTAGACCAGAGCAATGCTGTAGGACTGCACAGGGTGGCCCCATGGATAGATCTGAATTTACAAATGGCTGATCACCCTAATCAGCTCTTTGTCACTGGGCAGGTGGCTTTGGTCAGCTTGTGTGCCCAGAAAATCTCTTTACTCATGGGTCTCTCTACCCTTTGCACAAAGGTTGCCAAGGGCTGTCCACCAGAATGTCACATAGGTGTGGCCTGCCTCACCTTCTACCACTGACTTAGAGGCTAAAGATGCATGGCTATTTATTTATTTGTTTACTTATTTATTCATTATTTAGACAGGTTGTCAAGTAGACCAGGATGGCCTCAAACTTGCTGTGTAGTGGAGGATGGCTTGAACTTCTGATCCTCCTACCTCACTCCCTGAGTATTAGGATTATAGGTGTGCATCACCAGTCTGGGCTATGATTGGATTTCTTTTTGAAAATTACTACGGTGTGTGTGCATGTGTGCCTGAGTGTATGCGTGTGAATGTGTGTGCACAAAAGGACAGTTTATGGGAGTAAGTTCTCTCCTTTTATCATGTGAGTCCTGGGGATCAAACGTACCTGGTCAGGCTCAACAGCAAGTGCCATGGCTCTCAGCCATCGCTCTGGCTGGCTGGATTTCTTGCACACCTAATTTTAAACTGAGATTAGTCCCTGTGGCTTGTACTGTTCTATTCTGCTCTTGAAAGCAAACACTGTATTTTCAAATTTCCCCATGCCAGAGAGGTACTAAGGCCAATTTATCTCATTAATCTCAGAGTGACTTGAAGCTATAGAATATGGTGGACACACCTTTAACCCTAGCACCAGGGAGGCAGAGGTGGTTCTCCCTCAGTCTGAGGTCAGTGGGGTCTACCAAGCTTTCAAGAAGTATCTGCTCAGGTGACAATTCAGATATTAACAAAGGAGGAAGTCGGTGCCCTGGTCCTTCATTCCCTCCCCCTAGACTTGATGATTGCTGACATAATGATTCTCGAAGGTTCTAGAAGTATTCTATGCAGAATACCATATCTATTTATGCATATAACTTCTTTGTTGTTCTGTATTAAGGTGGGGGTCTTGCTGTGTAACCCAGGCTGGCCTTAAACTTATAATCCCCCTTCCACAATCTCTAAATGTTGGAATTACAGATGTGTGCTATTGTGGCACCTATATACAAGCAATATCAGACAGACCAAACAGGTTATTTTAAAGAAAACATACACACACACACACACAATCACAATGAAAACAGGGGCCCTGAATTTGAAAGAGAGCAGGGATGAGTATATAGGAGTGTTCAAGGGAGGAAAAGAAAGGGGGAATGATGTAATCAAATTATAATCTTAAAGATAAAATAAAAATATTAAAATAAATAAAGAAAAAGAAAGTAAAAAACCGATGGAGGGCAGGGGATATGGCTCAGTAGAGTGCTTGCCCAGCATGCATGAGACCCTATTTCAATCCCAGTATCACATAAACCAGGCGTGGTGGTGTACCCCTGTAATATAAACCAGGTGTGGTGGTGTACCCCTGTAATCCCAGTCTATAAACCAGGTGTGGTGGTGTACCCCTGTAATCCCAGTCTATAAACCAGGCCTGGTGGTGTACCCCTGTAATCCCAGTCTATAAACCAGGTGTGGTGGTGTACCCCTGTAATATAAACCAGGTGTGGTGGTGTACCCCTCTAATATAAACCAGGTGTGGTGGTATGCCCCTGTAATCCCAGCACTTGGGAGGTAGAGGCAGGAGAATAAGTACAAGCCATTCTTGGTTACTCAGCAATTCTGAGGCCAACCTAGGCTACACAAGACCTCATCTTAAAATCAAAATAAATAAAAATTCAATAAAAATACCAAATAAACTCTAAGTGTGTATACTTATCTACATATATTTTCCTATTGCACAATAAAAATGTTTCCCATTACTTATTAAGTAGGTCCTACTTATCTAAGCAGAGGGAGTTCTGCTTCATTTGTTCAGTGCTGTCTAGCATTCCATAGATTGAAATAGCACAGGTATGTAGCCAATCAGCATTTAAGCTCCCAGGTTTCAGCTTTAAGGAAACAATAAACATGTGACTAGCTAGCACTTGTTGAACACAGATGACCACATTACTGTTGACATCTGGTAAGTCACGTACATCTTGTCCCGGACCAATCAGGGACTCTGACCACTCCTACTTCCCAAATGAAGGAACTGAGTCACAGAGAGGGCAATAATCCCCCCCTCACGTGTCTGGGCTGTGCCCGGAGGCACACAGCTAGCACTTTGTCTGCTCAGTCAGGGTTCACTGCGCTGTGCAGCTCGGGAATGTGTCACTTCTTGAAAGAGCAGTGTGATTTTCTAATAACCCTGAGTAAACTCACCCAGGTTGCCAGGGCCCTGGCTCTGAGTTCTATCTGGCTTCTTTCACTGAACGCACGTATCTTTCATGCCCTTTTAGTGAGGCCAAGGAAATAGCCTGCTGGCAGAGTCTGCCCTGGTATCCTCTTTCATCTGTAGTTTTGGTATCCCAAGGGCGAGGGTGCCATTCTCTTGCTGGATGAGAAAAAGGCAGCTGACTGCCTGCAGGAGCGGAACTGGTCCCTGGAGGCCTTCCCGCCTGCAGTTCCACATCTAGCCACTAGGAGCACTGCTGAGGCTCCATGATCCCTATCAGACCTGGCCAAAGGCAGTGGTCTGAGGTAGTTTCTGTGTGGCTGTCATAAGCCTCCATCAGTGACTTTCTCCCCACCCCAGCAGGAAACATTTGATAATGTTAGGAGACATTTCTATATTTTTAAAATTACATTTGTTTATGTATGCACGCCCTAGAGCATATGTAGAGGTTTGAGAACTCGTGAAGTTGGTTCTCTCTTTCCATCATGCGGGTCCCTGGGACTGAACTCAGGCCGTCTGCTTTGGTGGCAAGCACCTTTACTTGCTGAGCCATTTCGCCAGCCCTGGTGATGTTTGTGTTTTTCATAACTTGGGGTGCTTACTACATACACACACACACACACACACACACACACACACACACCTCTGATATTCTGTGTAGAAAGAAGCCAGGGCTACTGGTGTACACTTTCCACCCACAGACAGCTCCACAGCAGAAATCTGCTCCGCCCACACTGTCACCTGGCTGAGCTAGGACGGTAGATGTGGGAGGGCAGTGGTCTCTAGCACATGGCTGCTCTGTGGCTCTGGAATCTTTCGGAAAAGCTGAGGGATGGGTGGCTGTCTGGTATGAGGAGAGCTGGCTTGAAGCTATATTAACAAACACTTAGAAAAAGATTTATCTGTGATCCTGTGTGTCTGTGGAGGGCGTGTGGGCATGTGAATGCCTTTGCCAGCAGACCCCAGAAGAGGGCGTGGGACCTCCCGGAGCCGGAATCACAGGGTGTGTTCCAATCTCTCTGTTCCTTCTAGGACCCTGTACACAGGCTGTCTCACCGTGGAGCCATGGAGAGAACCTTGAACTTCTATTTCTCCTGTCTCTACCTCCTCAGGTCCAGGAGTTCAGATGTGCACCACCCGTGTCTCTTCTCCAGAGAGTGAAACTGGAGTGAGCACTCACCTCCAGGACTAAGGGCAACATGAGGCTTTGCTTGTTGGGTTTGAGTAGAAGACACACTATGGCTCCTTTAGGGTCTCTTAGAATGAGTGTCTAGCAGATTAGTTTACCTTGCAAGCCCACTTGACTGCTCAGGGCAGGAGCTGGTGGGGCTGCTTGGTTCTGAGCTGACCATGGGTTACATGATTGAGTGTTTCTGGAAGGAAGCCTGGGACAGCTGAGGTGAGGGAGGCAGGAGTGGGCGTGTCTGTTGAACGATGCCCACTGTGTGTCAGAAATAAGAGGAAACACTTTCTGACTCATTAATTACGGATACCCTGGGAGTGGAGCAGCAACCTGTGCTCCGAACAGACAGCCCTGTCACTCCGCAATAATTGGCAACACCGTGCGCCTTCACAGACTAGATTGACAGGAAGCCACAACACACAGCCGAAAACCTGACAGAGAACTGGCCGGGTGCCAGAATGGTGAGCTCGGCCAGCCAGCCTGCCCAGCTCTGTCAGGCTGAAAGGGTGTGTCTACAGAGCCATGCAGTCTTTCTGGGACTGCTCAATGAAAATACGCTCTGTTCTAGGCACTGAGGGGAGCAAATAGAATGGAGGTTTACTTATCTGGTGAATATCGGAGACAAGATTAAGCCGGAGAAGTTACATGGCAGGAGGTGGGTAGCTCAGTTGGCAGAGTACTTGCCTAGAATTCGCATGGCCCCAGGTTCAATGTCCAGCAATGAAAAAGCAAAACAGAAAATTAAACAGCAGCAGAAGACCCAACCTATATGCCACATAGAAAGAATGCAATGCTCAGAGCCAGAGGGAATGCCCAAAAGGATGGTAAGGCAGGGGTCAGAATTACCTGGAAGGATACCCAGGGAAGGAAATAAAACTTCCGCTAAGAACTCTTGCCAGAAATAAGTGTTGTTAACATTTGGTCTTTTTGCATCCTTTTCCCTTGTGTAACTCTAATCACACACTTACATATTTGTTTTTATTATTGTTGTTGATGGTGTGTGTGTGTGTGTGTTAGTCAAAGGACAGCTTCCAGGAGTTGATTTTCTTCTTCTATCATGTGGGTCCTGAGAACTGAACTTCGATCAACAGGCTTGATGGCAAGTGTCTTTACCCCTTGAGCCACTTCATTGGTCAACACATACTCTTTCTCCCTCCCTCCCTGCCTTCCCCTCTCTGTTTCTCTCTCCCTCCCTCCCTCTCTCTCTCTTTCTTCCAACAGGGTTTCTATGTGTATCCCTGGCTGTCTTGGAACTCTCTTTGTAGACCAGGCTGGACTTGAACTCACAGAGATCCGTCTGCCTCTGGCTCCCCAGTGCTGGGATTAAAAGGTGTGTGCCACCATAGCCCAGCACTCCTTATTCATTCTGAGGAGCTTGAAATTCCATTTCAGATTATTAATTTACCAACTTTTATGTCACAAATATTATCATTTGCAATTTTAGTTTCATTAATTGTAAAAACATTCAAAAGTCTAAAATGTCTGTGTGGCTAAGGTCATCTACACAGGCTCTTCAAAGCCCTGGGCCAGAGGTGGCTGGTGGTGGAGGGCACTGGGGTGTGTGCCAGGGCTCAGGTGTGGCAGGAGTGGAAAGGCAGCCCTGGAGGTGGTGATTGTGCGTGGGAGGAGTGGTGGGGAGGAGCCTGCAGTGACTCAGGGGTGCTGACCTGGGAGGACAGTGAGCCATGCTGGGGACTGCGGGGGGGTGCGGGGGGGTGCTGAGGAGCTGGAGGAGTGGGAGAGTTCCATGTGAGCCAGGTGAGCGCAAACTCCTGGTGGGATAACCAGCTGAGATCTGGGTTTCTAAGACCAAGAGGCCCCTGTCAAACTCAGGAGAGTCTTCTGCTATTGAATTATAAAGTGACACAAACTAGCTCCTAAATACTTTAGTGGGTTTTTTTTAAGTATTTCAGGTAGGTCAGGCTGGTCTTGAATTTATAGTTTAGCTGAGGGTGACCTTGAACTCCTGATTCTACCTCCAAGTGCTGGGATTACAGGCAGGGACCAAAGTGCATTTGAACTTGAGTCTAGATGCTGTTTGTGTAGTATGATGTACATGAAGACAGAGTCACCTGTGTTAAAATATCCTCTCATCCCTCTGATTGGACATGGCTGGCATCTCCACATCTCCCTGCGTTCCTTCTATGTCTCTCTGGCTGGATCCCTTGTGCTGTCTGTCCTCACACCTGGGCCCTCTGTGTATTTCAGGGTTCACAGGTACTTTGGGCCACATCATACTTTTTCAGCATTTCCATTTCTCTTTGGGAATGAACTTCAGCTCAGTTTGCCAAACTGGAGGGCCCAGGGGCTGTGGGAGCACAGGAGACCCCAGTTGGGCCCTTCGAATCCTGACCTCCAAATGTACTGATTAGGGAATGGATTTGGAGGGGTTGGACTGCCTTCCTGTGCTGAAGTCACAAAAGCATCTCATCACTGGCCTCCTGGTAGCTCGGTCCTTGTCTCCGGCCTGAAGACAGTCCTAAAGCCAGGCATGGTGCCAGCACTTGGAGGCAGAGGCAGGCATAGTTCTGTGAGTTTGAGGTCCATAGCCTGTGTACATAGGGAGTAGTAAGTTCCAGGCCAGGTGTGGTGACATAGTGACATCCTGTCACAGGAAGAAAGAAAGGAAGAAAAAAGAGAGATGGACAGACAGGAGGGAAGGAAGGGAGAAAAATAGATAGAATGGAAGAAAGAAAAAGAGAAGACAGAAGGAAAGGGAAAAGAGAAGAGAGGAGAAGAGAAGAGACGAGAGGAGAGGAGAAGAGAAGAGAAGAGAAAAGAGACAATCTTGCCCCTCAGAGGCCTTGTCCCTGCCACCGCCATCTTTGCCCATTGCTCCCAGTGTGACCAAGCCTTTCTGTGGTTTCTTTGGAAGATGCATGTTTCCTTTTTTTAAGACAGGGTTTTTACCATGAATTCTGACTAGCCTGGAACTTTCTATGTGGAGCAAGCTATCCTCAGATTCCTGCTGTGTACTGAGATCAAAGGTGTGTGCCTCCCTTCCTGGGTTACATGCCGTGGAGCATCATGCTACATACACTCTCTACCAGCCGGACCATATCCCCAGCCCTGGACCTGGAAAGTTTTAAAGACTGTGGTTTGTTATTATTTCTATTGGTGTGTAATGAACCTTTGTGTGGGTTCCAGGGATCAAACTCAGTTCATCAGGCTTGCATTGACAGAGAGCAAGTGCCTCCACCCACGGAGCCACCTTGTATGCCCATCCTTTCTTTTCTTTCCTTTTTTCCCTTTTTCTTTTCTTTTTCTTTTGAGACAGGGTTTCTCTGTGTTGTCCTGGCTGTCGTGGAACTCACTCTATAGACCAGGCTGGCCTCAAACTCAGAGATCCGCCTGCCTCTGCCTCCTGAGTGCTAGGATTAAAGGCATACACCACCATCTTTCTTTTTAAAAGTGGTCTTAAAAAGGATTTTATTTTATTTAAAGAATATTTTTATTTTAATTTTATGTGTATATGTGCCTTTCCTATGTCTGTGCACCACATGTATGCATTGCCCACAGATATCAAAAAAGGGTGCTAGATCTCCTGGGGCTGGAATTACAGATGACTGTGAGATACCATGTGTATGCTAGGGACTGAACCCAGGTCCTTAGGAAGGGTAACCAGTGCTCTTAACCACTGAGCCATCTCTCCAGCTTTATTTACTCAGTTTTATTTTTAGTGCACGCGTGCACACACACACATGTATGTTAGAGGCATTGATTCCCCGGAGCTGGTCACAGGATATTGTGAACCACTTGATGTGGGTTCTGGAACTGAACTCAGGTCCTCTGGAGGAGTAATACATGCTGTTAATCATGGAGCCATCTCTCTAGCCCCTGAAATGTTTTTTTCTATTGAGAGCTAATGAACACGAAGTCATAGGTCCTGAGAAAACCTCGGTGAATTTTTGTACAAGCGTCCACTTTGTAACCATCTCCCCCCGCAAGAGCTCCTCTTTGAGTTAAGTGACTCTCAGGGACACACTTGCTCCATACTGCCATTTTCCCTACAGCTGTCACTGAGGGTGTTGTGGGGCGCATGGATGTCTTGCTGACCCCTGCTTTCCCAAACGGCTTTTGCCTCAGTTTCCATAACTGTGAAATGGGAGCAGATGGTTGCTCCTGCCTCAGGCTTCTCAAGAAGATTCCAGGAGGCAGAGCTGGCGAGAGCACAAAACACGCTAATTGTTTTGTTGTTGTTAGCCGTGACCGGAGGAGGAGGCCATGACAGATGTATCAGGGTTACCTGGGCTGTTTCCACAAAACCCACCTGCTCAACTGGGCCAGACCCACTGAGTCAGAATATAGACTTTATACACATATCTGGGTCACTCTGTTACTCACACAAAATAAAAATAAAATAAAATAAAAAAAGGGCTGGAGGTGGCCATGACAGGAAACAGGGACATCAATAGGCAGTTCTGCCTGGGTGCAGGTGTACAGGAGGCGGCCCAGCTGGGCAGAAGGTGGCACCCATGTGTGGGAGGGAGGGGAGGAGCCTGCAGTGATTCACAGGGTGCTGACCTGGGCGAGGGCTGGCAGGTGGAGGATGAGGCAGGCTGAGCCTGGAGGGACAGGCATCGTGTGGGCAGGAGTCTATTGTGACCATTTCTTTGGCTCTCGGTGGGGAAGTACCATTAGTCCTATCTCTAGGACTGGGTGGGGGCTGTGGGAGGCACAGCACACAGATGGACAGAGTCACCAGCCTGTCACTGAGGGAATGCCAAGAGCAAGGAAGGGCCAATTCTACCAGCACGCGTCCTTGTCAAGATCTGTGTCTACTCATTCTGTCCTCGGTCAGGAGCTTGCTTCTGTGTAACAACCCTCAATTCCAGAAGAGTCACTAGAAGCTGGAGTCTAGACAGTGCTGGCAGTACAGATGAGCACCACCACCGTGAAGTGGAGCCCATGGCTTTGTGTATGCTAGGCAAGCCCTCTACCAACTGAACTACATCCCCAAGTCTTTCGATGTTTAAAAAGTTAAATCCAGCTGGGTGGTGGTGGTGCACACCTTTAATTCCAGCACTCGGGAGGCAGAGACAGAAGGATCTCTATGAGTTTGAGGCTAGCCCGGTCTACAGAGCGAGTTCCAGGACAGGCTCCAAAGCTACAAAGAAACCCTGTCTTGAAAAAACAAAACAAAAGTTAAATCCAGGCCCTTGGAACCCCGCCACGGCTGTGGTCAAGACTTGCACTGGACAGCGGTTGGATTGTTACCAGCTCTATCTACCAAGTCACTCTGCAATTCTGAGCTCCTCTGTGTGTGGCGGGGAGTGAAGAGGAGGCCCAGTCCCTGCTTTTGTGATGTTGCACTTTAGCCTGGCAGGCACAGAACGCCTGTGGGGTTAGCTGGGGGCAGTCCTGGGCTGACTATCACCTGAGCTGCACCCTCCGTGGGGAAGACCATGAAGGTGGATCCAGCTTTTGAAGCCATGATGCTGTTCAGAGACAGGTGCAGTGCTCTCGGGGACATATGCTCTAGGGGTGGCTGGACTTGTGTCCCCAACAGGTCCCAGAGTAGCATAGGACAGGCTGGGCTGCCTGGCAGGTTCACAGAAACTGTCTTATCCCAGGGTCGTTCACACAGCTTAAGGGTCACAGCCCCCATCCCAAGCTTGAGGCCTGTACTCTGAGACTGCCCGCAGGCCCCTCTGCTTAGCGCTGTGCTGGGCGGTGGTGAAACAGCCTGCCCTGAGTCATGGATGGTGTCAGGGTCAGCCTACTTTACAGCTAAGAAAATAGTCTGAGACATGAGGTGTCATATAAAAAGCCAGAACTTAGAGCCAAGGTTTCCAGTGCCCAAATCATGTGCATTTCCCTGCTCCACCCCAGGTAAACGTTAAGCATGACTCAGCTGAGACCCCTGCCCTCAAGGGAACCAGGGATCTGATAGATGACCACCCAGAGTACAGCAGGCCAGGAAGGCTGAGCCAGCTCTGCTCTGCCCTGGGAACCCCAGCTACCTACAGACCCCTTCTGGGGAGAGCCTGCTAGCTATTGGTTCTATAAGCCTGCTCAGAGATCTGGATAAAGTGTCATGGCTATAAACACCTGTGACACCCAAGGCTATTGTCCCTAACAACAAAAACAGCAACAGAGCACGCGCGCGCACACACACTATACCCCCTCCCACTCACACACCATACCTCCCCAACACACACAAGATACAGTCCCATGTACCCCAGGCTGGCCTTGAACTCACCTTGTAGCCAAAGATGACCTTGAACTCCTGATCCTCCTACCTCTACTCCTGAATGCTAGAATTATAGGCATGAGCCATTACACCCAATTTATGGGGCGCTAAGGATTGAACCTAGGACCTTGCATATGCTAAGCAAGCATCCTACCACTGAGCCATATCTCCAGCTTTTTGCTTGTTTAATATCCATTCAATTGTGCATGTGTGTCAGTATGTATATGTGTGAGCATGTGGAAGTCAGAGAATAACCTCTGGATGTTGGTTTTGTCCTACTACTGGGGGATCAAACTCAGGTCATCAGGCTTGACAGCAAGCACCTTCGCCCACTAAGACATCTCACCAGCTTCCCAAATGCCAAGAGAACAAGGACACATATCCTGGATGGACTCTGCTTTAGTGTGATAATTTATCTACATGCATTGGGCAAATGGCTGCTTACAAGGATACATTCCAGCTAACACGTATATGTAAAGGATGCTCTCTGCAGGGAGCCTGTCACGTAGAGGTCTGTGGGAAGGAGGTCATGACCCCCTTCACTGTACAGCAGCTACCCGCATGGACATGTGCGCTTCATCTGAGGTGGAGCTGGGCTTACCCGAGGGCGGTGGGGGTCTTAAGCAGGAGTGGGAGGGTGTGGGATGGTTTTCACACCATCCAGGGTATAGTAAGATCTGCGATGCTGTGAGGAGCGGGAAGCATGGAGCTGTGAGGCTGGGAAAGCCCCCCTGTTCTCTGTGGACTGTTTGACTGTTTGGACCTGGTAGGGGCTCAGGAATGGGAGACAGAAGAGGTCCAGGCCTAGGCACAAGAGGACACCCCTTATCTTCTGTGTCCTGTGCTTCAGCATGTGATGGGGAGAGCGGGCTCTGTGATTCCTCAGGGGACATGGATTCTCTCCACTCCACCCTGATACACAGCGACCTCTCCAGGCTTGGCTCTGCACCTCGGCATAGCCCCCCTGCCCCCTGCCAAGCATTCTGTCCCTTCCCTTTCCTTCTTCCCTCACTGTGGGGACTCGGTTCCCATGCTGACCCACAGTTTCAGCAGGCCTCAACCCTGATGCCAAGTCCTAAACCTCACCCTTGCCCACAAAGACCAGCGCGGTGTGGCTAGCTAGCACCCTGTCATGAGTGAAGGTGGACCTTGTGCCCATGGACCTTCCTTGGTACTGTCTGAGCAGCCCCAGAGCCTTCCCAGAAAGGAAGACAAGTAAGGCCTGAATCTATATTCTGACCTGTGACGCTAGACAGACACAGAAATGACCAGTAGCCGCTGAGGGCTCTGCATTGTCTGCTGGCCCTCACATCCTTCAGGGCATGATTCCCCAGTGGGCAGGGGCTGGTGATGGTTGTCAGCCTAGGACATCACTTATGGCCCCCTGGGTGAGTGAGGATCTGGGGCAGGGTCCCCACTCAGCGCAGCTGGGCTGCGGTCAGAGAGATCTCATTTCAGGAATCACTGTAGTAGCCCAGGGACCTGTTTTTCTGAGGACTTTGACCTTCCTTAGGTGGAAGTCCCCAGGCAACAGGTTCTGCTCAGATCCACTTGAGACTTTCTGCAGAGGGACAGGGACCACAGTGCCTTCTCACTGTGGGCAGTGGGATGCTGAGGAGGACCATTTATTCTGTGGCCAAGCAGCCCTGTAGCATGCAGCATGGGTCACACACAGAGTGACTTGGGCAGTAGCCTAGCCACAAGCCCACCTGGAGGACAGAGCCTTCCACACTCCTGTACTTGGACTGGGATTCAAATTAGACTACTTGATGGCTTTCTCTGGATGTGGGGACATCTTGTGTTCTACTCAAGCATCGGGCAGACTCCTCACTCAATCTTAGCCTCTATGAGTCCAGGATGACTGGTTCCTTCGCTAAAGTGTCCTCTAATACACACACAGACACACACACACAGACACACACACGCACACACACATGCATACGAACACATGCTACATGGCACATATAAAATTTTAGTACATTTATTTATTATTGTGTGTGTGTGTATGCAATGGTAGAGGTCAAAGGACAACTTATGGGAGTCAGCCCCTTTCCCCCAAGACAGGGTCTCTCTTATGTAGCTTTGGCTGTCCTGGAACTTGCTATGTAGACCAGGCTGGCCTTGAACTCACAGAGATCCTCCTGCCTCTGTATCTTGAATTCTGGGACTGAAAGTGTACACCATCAGGCTCGGCTGTTTGCTCTTTCTACCATATGAATCCTGAGGCCCAAACTCAGGTGGCAAGATCCTTACCCTGAGTCCTCTCTCCAGCCTGTAGCCTCTCTAACTTCCTCTTCAAATGTGTCAAAATCTCTGCCCACTGTTATTGCATAATACCTAGAGGTACTTACATACATGTATGTCCTTCAGCAACCTGTGGTTAGCGACCGTGACTGACATACCACACCCAGGCCTTGCTACTGTATGTCCAGTCCACAGCCTGTGACAAAGAGTAGCAGTGCCCTCCTCACTCCCTAGGGTCTTCCTCTTGGAGGGCAGACCCCGGAGCCATCCCTCAGCCTTCAGACCTGGCTATGAGGCTGAGCTCCAGACATACTTGGTCAGGAACTGGATTTTCCTTTTTCTCGACACTTCCACACCTCAGCTCTGCCCAGAGCCGATCATTGAAGGTTTGATGGGTCAGCCAGCTGATGGGGCTTCCAGAGTGCCATTCTGGAATGTTTCCCAGTCTAGGCTGGATTTGAATCCCTGTGAGAAACAACCAAAAGAATTCAAAAGCTTGATGCTACCAGAGATCTGGTGTGCCTGCCAGCCAAAGGTCCTGCCCTGACAAGTGGGTGTCATTAGGGGTCACAGTGAAGGCAGCTCAGCAAGTAAGGGTGGGTTTGGGTAAATAGGCACAAGGGCCTATGTGTTGGCAGGCAAGAGGACACAACCTCATTGACATACTGATTTACAGGTTAGCCGGGGCTACAGAGCAAGACCCCTGGTCAAGCAAACAAATAACAGTAACAACTTGAGTTCGATTCCTGGTACCACATGGAGAGAACTGACTCCCGCAAATTGTTCTCAGACTTCCATAGGAAACACACATTCACACACAAAATGAATGAATGAATGAATGAATGAATGAATAACACAAGCAAACCCCAAATAAACAAGCAAACCAAAGAACAAAACAAACAGGCTTTACCTGAGCACCCTAAGCCAGGAACCGGAGATACTTGTTAACCAGCTTCTCTGCTCTTGAGCTCTGACTCCAGAGGAAAAAGAGAGGAAGGAAGGAAGGACAGAAAGACGAAAGGAAGGAAAAAGGTTAAATTTGGAAGCCGGATCAAGCTGGACCTAAAGCCGTTTCTTCTGACTATACTGTTCCAGGATGGAGCGAGCCTCTCCCTGGGTGGGGAGATCAATGGTTACTGTGCCTCTTGTGTGGCGGGCACTCTGGAGCCTTTGGGAATGAACATACCATCATGTTCTGTGCCATGGGTCAGTTTTAAGACAAAGAAGGGGCATTTATTAGAAGCCACCTAACTCTCAGGATTGAAAGGGGCCCAGGAGAGCCAGGAAAGGGGCACCTGGGACTTGAAGGGCAGGAGGGCTGCTACCGGCTTCTGTGTGACCTGTAGGTCCCATCTTCCAGTCTACATCTGGTCTGTGTCCTGTGCGGACCACCCAGCCAGGACATAGAGCTGAGCTCCTTGCAGAAACTGAGGCATGGATCCAGGAGGGAGGAGCAGGCCTCTGGCCACCACAGGGTGACCCGACTTGGTGTTTGCCACCCTAGGTGCTGGTTGCCCAGCTGGTGGTTCTCACCTCCTCCACCTCCTCAGCGGACTGGCTCTCGCAGGTGGCCCTGACCAGGAGGGTGGCACCTTTATTTGAAGGCCTGCTATTCAGAGCCCCACGCACCCACTCAGCCTCAGACACCACTGCTTCCTCCCACTTTCCCTCTCTCAAACAGGTTCTCCTTTATATTTTACTCCTGGCCAAACCCTGGAGAGAGCCTGGCATCAGGTGGGCTGCTAAGACTTGGGTACAGGACAGAGTTATAGGGACACAGTCTTGGGAAACGAGCCAGGACCTACAACCCCACCAGGCCAGGAAGGGATGGCTCAGATCGGGCCTGACTGTATCTGCCAGCCCTTCCTGCTCCCATGCCCTTTCTGAGGAAAGCCATTCACTCAGGTCCTCTTAAACAGCCTGTAGGTCCAAGCATCATTTATAAGGAAATTTTTTTGTTTTCTAATTGAAAAAATGATGAGAATCACTCTTTTGCTGTTTATTTATTTGTAGTAGAATGGTTTTACACCTGCCATCATGTTCTCCCTCAGAATGCTCCCCTTTGGAGTGTTTGCCTCCATAGCGCTCCTCTACGGTGCTCCCCTCCACAGTGCTCCCCTCCACAGTGCTCCCCTCCACAGTGCTCCCCTCCACAGTGCTCCC